>MDKI01138011.1:0-17657 GCA_005239505.1 Nicotiana paniculata | reverse complement strand
TTAAAATCCTATATTACTTGTCGACCACGTACACTTGCGTGTGCATTGGGAAATCAGTCAACACCTATGATTTGGGGAAGATTTGATCTTTGGGAAATCGACTCTTGAAGTTTAGGTTTTGAAAAATGGGAGAGTAAATGAAAAATCCCGTCTAAGTCCAAAGTTATCATATGCATATGTTGCAATTGCAACCTGAGCTTCGCAAATGCGAACGAACAATCGCGATTGTGATGACCTTCACATCCCCACTGCCTTTGCAAATGCGAGAGTAGTGTCGCATTTGCGACCACTGATCCTTGCAAATGCGGGTGAATATTCGCATTTGCGAACCTGAGCTTCCTAAACCCCTTTCGCAATTGCGAAGGTAACCTCGCATATGCGAAAAATGCTGGTCTAGCTTATGATCGCAATTGCGATAAAATCTTGGCAATTGCAAAGCCTACTATGATCGCATTTGTGATGCCTGAACTCACAATTGCGAGATTAGAGGCCTGCATCAGGTAGTCCTACACCAGCAAAATTTTCCTAAGTCCTAAACACCCCGTAGCCTACCCAAAACTCACCCGAGCCCTCGGGGCTCCAAATTGAACATGCACACAAGTCTAAACATGTCATACGGACTTGCTCGTGCGATAAAATTACAAAAATAACACCTAAAACTACAGATTTAGCACCATAACTCATAAATTTCTCAATAACATTTCAAAATTACTATCTTCTCAACCGGATGTCCGAATCACGTCAATTCAACTTTGATTTGTACAAAATTTCACAAACATGACTTAAATATTATAATGAACCTATATCGGGATCCGGAACCAAAATACGGGCGCGATACCAACGAGATTAAAAATTAATAAATTTTTTAAATCCTTAGAATTTCAGTCTTATAATTTTTCATCAAAAATTCATTTCTCGAGATAGGGACCTCGAAATTCGATTCCAGGCATACGCCTAAGTCCCATATTTTACTATGGACTTTCCGGTACCGTCGGAATGGGGGTCCGGGTCTATTTACTCAAAAAGTTGACCAAATTCAACTACAATCACTTTTAAATCCAAAAAATTATTATTTCATAAATTTCAACATAAAGGCTTTCCAAATTTACGCCCGGACTGTGCATGCAAATCGAGGTGAGTAAAAAAAGGGTTAAAGGCTAACGAGCGCGGAATAGAGTCTTAAATCACAAGATGACCCTTTGGGTCATCACAGATACATGAAATGAACTATTATGAATACATCTAGATCCTCGTACAAGAAAATATAAACTTGAAGTTCAAGTGATATTTCATTTCCAAAATATTGCTATGCACATTTGCTGAGCCAAAGCTAAATGTCATATTCCAGCTGCTAATTCTCCAAATAGAATAACGTCCATGATAGATAGAGTTTAAGGCACACATGAAGCATAATAGACAAATCGGTTCCAAAGATAAAGCTCCTTGAAGAAGGAGAAGAGAAAATGTTCAAAATGGCCATAATAAGGAGGCAAGTGATCTATAAGAGCACTACAACATAACACTTTATAAGACCTCATGGGAAAGGCTCAGGTACCTGAAAATAATAAGATCTCGATAAGTTATGTCTTTATTGTGTGATGATGGAACCGATGTAAAATCATCATCGATAACATTGTTGATATAATGTACCGCTCAATATTATTAATATTGACGAGGATCTTGAGCTCAAATTTGTCATGGAATTTTTACAGATAAATGATTGGCCTAATGAAAATATGCATTGAAAATTGACTTCCTCTGAAAAATGTGAAGTCGGACAGATAGTCTCAACACCTGAAAGTATAAATCCTATGTGAAAATATTGAAATACTATTAGTGTTATATTGCAAAAGGAATCCTTGATATAGATTTGTTTATTCTAACAAATATTGTCAAGGTTTTGTTGCTTATAAAAATGCAGGGCATAGTTCGTTGTTCAGATAATCAATTTTTTGTGAGGGTACTATAATATTACGATATTCAACAAGATTCCGGTTACATTGAAGACGATACTGCATGCATAGATCAATTGAAATAAGGACTATTGAATGAGACAAAATAAAGCATATTTCACCAATGTTTTGTTTCAAACATGATCGTTGTTCAAAAAATTTATTCAAGTGATAATTTACAAACTTTTTATAAAGGCATTGCCAATCTTAATGTAATAGAAGTTGTTATACAAGCTAGGAATTCATCGCCTCCGAGAAATAAAGTGATGTTTTCATCAGGGGGAGGAAAATACACGTTGTAATCTTTTTCCTTTAGCTAAGGTTTTATCCCACTGGGTTTCCCTGGCAAGGTTTCTAATGAGGAATAATGTAATGCGTATTACAAGATATGTGTACTCTTTTTCCTTCACTAAGATTTTTTCCCATAGAGTTTTTTCTTAGTAAGGTTTTAACGAGGCACATTATCTATAGACATCCAGGGGGGTGTTATGAAATATTATATTATGTAATAGATATCTATAACTCCTAAAGAAGTAACTCCCACTACTATTTTCCATTAACCTCCCAATACTTCATACAATTATTGTTATAACTCCAACATATCCATAACCCCCTACATGATCCTCCCCCATGATCTCCATAGTTAATACCATGTCCATAACATCCCTTTGTATTACCTCAATTTCATCCTATAAATAGAGGGGTTGGGCATCACCTTGTACACACTTGGAAAATACTTGAATACATGGAAGAAATAAGAATCTCTCCTCTTTCTCTCTATATCTCTTATCTATTTTCTTGTTTTATGTCATTGCTTCGAGCTTAGTTTCTTAACAAAGAGTTGTTAGTAAGAAAGATGATTTTCAGATGTACTTTGTTTTTTTTTAAACAAGTTGATCTGATGAAGTGAGTGTTTGGAAATTCATTTGAGACTCTCTGTTACTACATTTTTATGAAAATCTGATTTCATTCCTTATTAGTGAAAATCAGTGATTCTTTCCTAATTTTCTTTGGAAACGGGTTGTCGTTTTGTTTAAGGACCTGAGCTTTAAAAATAATTACGAAAAGCGAGTATGGAAGATGAAAAGTTTTAATTAACAGGAGGCGGAGATTAATTACTAGCTATTCTTTTGAAGTCCTATAATAGTTAAGGTTTGCCTATGTTCCATGTAATACTAGAGCATAAAAGAAAAACAGATAATCTAATATACGAGTATTAAATACAAGAGGGCATCATATGATAAAACAACATCAAGGGAAGTAAGCGAAATATGATAAAAGCAGTAAACTAAGATATGGAAATGAAGAACAACAATGAAAGAGGTAGCGAGAGAGGACCGTACTCTGATGATTGGGCCCAATAAGGTAGGCCCATCAACTTGAGATATGCGGCCATGGAAAGACTAGGCTCTTCATAAATGCAATGAGAGATGGTTTGCACCTAGGTTCCTTAAGTAATCAATAGGCACAAATGTATACGTGCCCAAAACAACAAAGAAGGTATTAGAAATATACTCCATATTCTCAGCATATTTAAATACACATGACAAGTGTGTAAGAAAATAATTGAAACAAGGTAATAATCAATATTTTGGGAAATTGTATATTAATGTGGTGGTTTTACTTAGAAAATAACATATTGAAAACCTTTCGTTTTCATTAAACATTAAACCTTTAAATAACTAAATGTATCAATGAATTAATGCTAAGGAGGAAGCTCCACTTGAGGTCGATGCTCCCTTTGGATCCCCCTGACACTTCAAAGTTCCCAAGGGACTGAAAACATGAAGGGAGCCCAATCTAGGGGCGAACTCCGCTCCCAAATACCCTTAAACACTAACAACATGTTTTCCTTACGGGTTTAAATGCCAATCAGGCCCTACCAATGTAAATCAAATGCTATACCTTCCCTCCTATCATAAGAACATACATACTATACTGGATGACCAAACAAACATATGTATCATGTAAAGACCCGTAAAATTTTATGGCTAAAAATAATGACCAAATAGGTCCTTGTGTTGTTATAACTGTAAACATTCTTAAAACGCACCCTTTTTGAGTAAAAAGTACCCCGGGACATAAAAGATATAATTTTCAAGATTTGCGCAGATATGCGGTCCACTATGCGATCGAAGATCAGGTATGCGGACCGCATAGTAGTTGCATACTTGGACAGTTTGCTGACCATTTTGAGAACAACTATGCGGCCTAGAATGCGATCGCATTTCACCAATGCGGGCCGCATAGTTATCGCATTCTTGCACCTTGACTTTTGTGGAGGGAGTTATGTGACGCATTATGCGATCGCATAACATGTATGAGGACCGCATAGTGGTCTCATACCTGGGAAATTTACTTTTCTTTTTGGCGCGTTTGAGGGCCAGTTATGCGACATAAATGCGGACCGCATAGCAGGAATGCGATCGCATTCCTGATCGCATTTCTGCTTCGGGACTGTTAAATTTCTAATTTTATACCCGACCCCCAGTTCATTAAAACACCTACCTTTAGTTTTAGAGATTTTCTGAACAAAATAGAGAGAGGGAAGAGAGAGTTCTAGAGAGAGAAAGTCCCAACTTCATCAAAGTGATCCTCCTTCATTCAAGCTTGGAACTAATCAAGTAGGGCACCATTTTATTCACCATAAGAGGTAAGCATCTACCCCATCAACCTTAACTTCCAGATTTTATTAAAATGAAACATGTTTAGGTGAGTTCATGGAGATGGGGGTAGGAGTCTTGCATGCATGTAACCAACTAGTCATAATCTAGTAAAAGGAAATGGGTTAAAGTAATATTTATCTAAAAAGAGGCCATTTAATCTAAAGGAACACCTAGTGTTTGATAGAATGCTCAAGTGAGTTTAAGACATGATCATTATTCCTAACTCTAAGTTAAATTATTCCACATTGTGAACTAGATTGAAAGTGGTAGAAGGCCCGGTGAATTGTGGTAGAAAAATTAAAAGGGGAATTCCGATTCAAGGTATGTATGGCTAACTTTAATCTTTGTAGAGTTACCTTGGTGTTGTCCAAGCACTCGGTATGAAATTCTTGCTTGAATATACGTGAATTAATTTCCCTACTGTGTTGAGGTGTAAGATTTTGCTCATTGAATTTCTTAGTCGATTACCATGTTATATGAGCTTGCGAAAATGTGATTCTTTGTGCTTATTCTATCATGAGCGAAGCTCGTTAAATGTTGAATACATCGTTATGAGAGGATGTGTTGCAAAGCGAAAGAAATGATAATGAAACAAACTGTTGAATGTATCTAAGTGCTAAATGCTATGTAGTAAATAATGGAAAGGAAACGGGGATAAACTAATTGAGCTATGTGTTGATGGCATACCGTATATGACTCATGGTTTGATAAAGGTTTATGTGGACTTGATTTCATATGGTTACTTGGTTGTTACAAATGAATATCCTTGACGACGAGAATCTTTGAGATTGAATTGTTGGTTGATGTTGCTATTATTTACATTGTTGAATGTATCAAAGTGCTAAAGGTTGTGTAGCAAATGATGAAACTAAATATGGGCTGATTTTATTGAGTTAAATGATTTTTGAAACACCATATATGAATTACGGATTGGTAAGGATCATTGTGCCTTGATTTCACATAGTTATTGGTTGATATGAAGTTATTTTCTTCATGATGAAGATCCTTGTGATATAATTGTTGGTGGTTGTTGCTGTGAAATGTGATTCTAAGGTGGTATTGGGTTGCACGCCGCAAAAGAACAGTAAGGTGGTATCGGGTTGCACGCCACAACAGAAATGTAAGGTAGGATCGTGTTGCACGCCGCAACAGAAATGTATGGTGGGATCGGGTTGCACGCTGCAATAGAATTGTAAGGTGGGATCGGGTTGCACGCCGCAGCAGAAGTGATAAGGGTGTAATGTGATTGTGAGATGGGATCAGGTTTCATGCCGCAACAGAAGAAATAAGGGTGGAGATCGGGTTGCGCGCCGTAAGAGGAAAACAATTGAAATAAGAAACAGTGGAAACTCCATTTGTTATTCTCTGTATCTCTATGAAATATTTGTTTGGGTTTCTTTAACTGCCTCATATATATGTATTGCTTGATTTTACATAGAGTAAAGTTTGTTTATACATACTAGTTCTATTCAATGGTACTAACGTCCATTTTGTCGGGGGCGCTACATCTTCTATATGGATGTAGGTGGTTCTATAGTAGGTAGCTCGGTTCACCGTTAGTGGTGCCTCCTCTTCATCTCTCTAGTAGTTCTGGTGAGCCCCATTTCCTCTCGGGGCCGTGTGTAGTCTATGTCATCTCATTTTGTATATTTGATGTCTCTTTAAGGTATAGCCGGGGCCTTCTTGCCGGCAAGTATTGTGTAAACCCTTAGCACTCTTAGAGGATCCATAGACATGATGTGGGTTGTACATATACGTATTTTGGGCAGTAAATGTGTTTTCTAGTAATCGTGGTAAGAACCTGAATTATTGTATATTTTGTAATTATCAAATGTGGAAATGATAAAGGATAACATGAACTCAACTAGTAGATTCATACTTAAACTCTAAATTGCTAATTCATGTGGAATAATGTATATTGTGAACATAGGGTAGCGCATTGGGCAGGAAAGGCAATCCAGTTCCGTTTGATTGGGATCATCCGGTTGGGCGCCGGTCTCGTCCCTTGGTTTTGGGGCATGAAAAACTTGGTATCAGAGCCTAAGGTTTTGAAAGTGTCCTAGGATGTCTCAGAGCCGTGTCTAGTAGAGCCCTTCTTATCGGTGTGTTGTTGACCACATCTATAATTAGGGGGCTACATGGACATTTAGGAAATTACCCTTTCATTGTTACTTTGTATCGTGCAATGTGGTGAAAGGCGAGGTTGTCTATCTCTAACTCGTGCATTGTTCCAGTTTTTAGTAAATCACACCCAAGAAGTGAGCCCGACTCGGCCTAGAGGCCAATGCCACCCCATGAGCGGCCGTGAATTCTTTATCTGATGGTGTGGGTGAGAATGATTTCCCGACCCTGAATTTGCCTGACTCTTCAATCCCAGGCCAGGATATTTCTATTCATGCTCCAGCTGAGGGTGCTACAGTCCCTCCCGCTGATGTTCCTAATCCTCTTTAAGTCCCAACTTCCGGTCCCGATATTTTCTGATGGGGACCTCAGGGGAGCTATTCAGATGTTGACTCAGCTAGTGGCCTCCCAGGCCGAAATATCACATGCTGCCCCTGCATCCTCTATTGAGAAAGGGGATTCTTCATGTTCCAGGGTCAACCATTTTCTGCGGTTAGCCCCTCCAGAGTTCACAGGCACCGACCCAAAGGCTGATCATCCGGAGTTCATGATGACATGTGCAAGACCCTCCGAGTTATAAGAGCTACTGGGACAGAGGGGGGTCGAGTTGGCTTTCTATCGTTTGAAGGGAGGGGCGTATTCGTGGTTTGAAATTTGGGAGAGTTCCCGTGGAGAGGGGAGCCCTCCGGCGAGGTGGGAGGAGTTTGTGGATGCCTTTATTGATCATTTCTTCCTTGTTGTGATTATGGCACCCCGTGCTACAGATTTTGAGGCCCTTAAGCAGGGTAACATGAGCGTGTGAGAGTATCATATGAAGTTTGTGCGCTTTTCCAAATATGTTGTTCACATGGTGTCTACTATGGAGGCTAGAGTTCGTCAGTTTATTCAGGGCCTTGGTCCCTTGGTTATTAATGAAGCTGCTACAGCTGCTCTGCATTCAGATATGAACTACGGGAAGATTGTAGGATTTTCCCAATCTATGGAGGCTTGGAAATTAAAGATAAGAATGGAGAGGGACAGTAGTAGTAGGGCCCGGTCAGCGGCCAACCCTGAGAGTTCAGTTGGAGGAGGGAGATCAGTCATTGGGAGAGGGTCATCAAGGCCATCTCAGTCGTATGCTCAGTCCTCAGCCAGTGCGCTGCCACCAGAACACAGTTATCACCAGGGAGGTCGTGTTGGACCAGGTTCATATAGTAGGAGGTTTCATCGGTCGTGTCGTTTAGGTGGGAGGTTCCAGCTGCAGCGGAGGGCCCCATGCCCTAAATGTGGGAGGTTCCATTATGAGCCCTATTACTTGGACATACCAATATGCTATAGGTGTGGAGTGAGAGGCAACGTTCAGTGAGACTGTCGTGCACCCTTTCTGGGTAAGGGTAGGGGCACTGCTCAGCCATCCAGTTCTTCAGCCGCTAGACCTTCAGCACGCCCTCCAGCTCCAGCAGGGCGTGGTGTAGCTAGGGTGGAACCCGGGGTCGAGGGGGACCTAGTCGGTTCTATGCTTTGAGTGGTCACTAGAGTGCGGAGGCTTCTCCAGATGTTTTCACAGGTATTTTGACTGTTCATTCACATGATGTTTATGCTCTTATTGATCTCGGGTCTTCTTTGTCATATGTTACTCCATTTATTACTTCAAGTTTTGGGATAGAACCCGAACAGCTTCACGAGCCGCTCTCTGTATCGACTTCGATTGGTGATTCTATTACGGTCGTGCGAGTCTATAGGAATTGTGTTGTCACGGTGAGTGGTTTGGATACCACGGCTGATCGTATTGAGTTAGAAATGGTAGATTTTGATGTAATTATGGGGATGAATTGGCTCTATTTGTGCTTTGCTAAACCTGACTGCCGAATAAAAATTATGAGGTTCGAGTTTCCTAATGAATCAGTTATCGAGTAGGAGGGGAATAATGTTGTGCCAAAAGGTAGATTTATTTCATACCTTAAAGCCTCAAGTATGATCAGGAAAGGGTGCATCTACCATTTGGTCCGGGTTGCGGACCCCACTTCAGAGGTGCCTGCTCCCGAATCTGTGCCTGTTGTGAATGAATTTCTTGAAGTATTTCCGGACGAGCTTCCTGGGATTCCTCTACATAGAGAAATCTATTTCGGGATTGATGTATAATCAGATACGTAGCCAATATCTATTCCACCTTACCGAATGGTGCCAGTAGAACTGAGAGAGTTAAAAGAGCAATTGAAAGATCTATTAGAAAAGGGTTTCATACGGCCAAGTGTGTCGCCTTGGGGTGCACCAGTTCTTTTTGTTAGAAAAAAAGACGGATCGCTTCGGATGTGCATTGATTATCGGCAGCTCAACAAGGTCACCATATAAAACAAATACCCATTGCCTCGGATAGATGATTTGTTCGACCAGTTGCAAGGTGCTAAGTTCTTCCCAAAGATTGATTTGCGGTCCGGGTATCACTAATTAAAGATCAGGGAGCAGGATATTCCTAAGACTGCTTTCAGGACTCAATATGGGCACTTTGAATTTCTGGTAGTGTCTTTTGGGCTAACCAACGCCCCAACAGCTTTTATGGATCTTATGAATTGGGTTTTCAAACCGTTTCTTGACTCCTTTGTAATTGTCTTCATTGACGATATCCTTGTTTATTCGCAACGTCAGGAAGATCATGCTACTCACCTCAGGGCAGTTCTGCAGACTCTTCATCAGCACCAGTTGTATGAAAAGTTTTCAAAATTTGAATTTTGGCTAGAATCAGTCGCCTTTTTGGGCCATGTTGTTTCTAGGGAAGGGATTCAGGTTGATCCCCAAAACATTGCAGCGGTAAAGGTTGGCCTAGGCCAAAGACCCCAAGTGAGATTCGTATTTTCTTGGGTTTAGTTGGGTATTATCGAATATTTATGGAGGGATTCTCTACCCTCGGCTCCCCATTGACTAAGCTGACGTGGAAAGCGTTAAATTTCAGTGGTCCGATGCTTGCGAAAAGAGTTTTTAGGAATTGAAATTGAGATTGACTACAGCGCCAGTGTTGACCTTACCAGAGGGTACAGAGGGATTTTTGGTTTTTTGTGATGCTTCAAGGGTTGGTTTGGGGTGTGTGTTGATGCAGTGCGGGAAGGTTATAGCGTATGCTTCAAGACTACTCAAGATCATGAGAATAATTATCCGACGCATGATTTGGAGCTCGCGGTGGTTGTGTTTGCATTGATGATCTGGTGGCATTATCTTTATCGGTCCATGTGGACGTTTTCACAGACCACAAGAGTCTTCAATACTTATTCAAGAAGAAGGAGTTAAACTTAAGGCAGAGGTGGATAGAATTGCTCAAGGGTTATGATATGAATATTTTGTACGATCCAGGAAAGGCGAATGTGGTAGCCGACGCTCTTAGTCGGAAATCCATGGGTAGCTTGGCTCATTTGGAAGCAGGTAAGAGGATTTTGGCTCGAGAGGTTTATCAGTTGGCCAGTCTGGGGGTCTATAATTCGACATCAGATGAAAGGGATGTTGTGGTGCGTTATGGAGTAGAATATTCACTTATAACGGAAATCAAGGAAAAACAATTCGGAGATCTAGTATTGGTATAGTTGAGAGAGGCAATTTTGAATCTTAAGACTACATCATTTTCACTCAGCAATGATGACGGTGTTTTGCGGTGCCAAGGAAGGCTATGTGTTCCAGACGTGGATGATCTTCGGGAAAGGGTAATGGCAGAGGCTCACAATTCCAGGTATTCAGTACAACCAGGTTCTATGAAGATGTATCATGATCTCAAAGAGATTTATTGGTGGAATAGTATGAAGAGGGGTGTGGCAAACTTTGTGGCTGGGTGTCCGAATTGTCAGCAAGTGAAGGCCGTGCATCAGAGGCCCGGTGGGTTGACGCAGCTTATGGAAATACCAATGTAGGAATGGGAGATGATCAGTATTGACTTTGTGGTAGGGTTACCCCGCACTCAGCGTAATTTCGACTCAATTAGGGTGATAGTGGATCGACTCACGAAATCAGCTCACTTCTTGACAGTCAAGTCCACTGATACTGCGGCAGAGTACGCTTAGTTGTATATCAAGGAAATAGTCAGACTCCATGGAACTCCAGTATCTATTATCTCGGATCGAGGGGCCCAGTTCACAGCTAACTTTTGGAAGAAATTTCAGCAAGGTTTGGGTGCCCAGGTAAATCTCAGCACAACATTCCATCCACAGACTGATCGGCAGGCAGAGCGGACCATTCAGACGCTTGAAGATATGTTAAGGGCTTGTGTATTAAATTTCAAGGGTAGCTGGGATGATCAGCTTCCGCTTACAGAATTTGCTTATAATAACAGTTTCCATGCTAGTATTCAGATGGCCCCATTTGAGGCATTGTACGGAAGGGAGTGTAGGCCCTCGATTGGATGGTTGGAGGTTGGCGAGGCGGAACTGTTAGGACCGGATCTTGTGCACCAAGCTATGGAAAAAGTTAAAGTCATTCAGGAAAGGATGAAGACTGCTCAGAGTCGTCAGAATCCTATGCGGACGTTCCTCGAAGACATTTGGAGTTTCAAGTACATGATTGGGTATTCTTGAAGGTGTCTCCCATTAAAGGAGTTATGCGGTTTGGAAATAAAGGGAAATTGAGCCCAAGGTATGTCGGGACTTATATAATTGGTCAAAGGATAATACAAGTGGCTTATAGGCTGGATTGCCCCCTGAGATGTCATTAGTACACCTAGTGTTTCATGTGTCCATGTTGAAAAAGGTGATTGGGAATCCATCCGCCACTGTGCCGGTTGAGACGGTTGACATAAATGAAGGATTGTCATATGAAGAGGTTCCAGTTGGTATTCTTGATAGGCAAGTCCGTAGATTGAGGAACAAAGAGATTGCTCCTGTTAAAGTATTATGGCGGAGTCAACAAGTCGAAGAAGCCACATGGGAAGCGGAAAATGAAATAAGAGATAAATATCCCCACTTGTTGAATAAGTATGGTAGTGGTTTTGAAAGTTGTCATTCCTAATAAATTATATATTGTGTTAAATTTTGTGCAAGAACACTCCACTCCTCTAATTACCCTACTATTGTGACTTATCAAACTTTGTGCCATAAATGTATATGTTGTTCTGCCTCGGGACTGTTAAATTTCTAATTTTATACCCGATCCCCAGTTCATTAAAACACCTACCCCTTTCATTTTAAAGATTTTCTGAACAAAATAGAGAGAGGGAAGAGAGAGTTCTAGAGAGAGAAAGTCCCAACTTCATCAAAGTGATCCTCCTTATTCATTCAAGCTTGGAACTAATCAATTAGGACACCATTTTCTTCACCATAAGAGGTAAGCTTCTACCTCATCAACCTTAATTTCCATATTTTATTAAAATGAAACATGTTTAGGTGAGTTCATGAAGATGGGGGTAGGAGTCTTGCATGCATGTAACCAACTAGTCATAATCTAGTAAAAGGAAATGGGTTAGAGTAATCTTTCACTAAAAAGAGGCCATTTAATCTAAAGGAACACCTAGTGTTTGATAAAATGCTCAAGTCAGTTCAAGACATGATCATTATTCCTAATTCTAAGTTAAATTATGCCACAATGTGAACTAGATTGATAGTGCTAGAAGGCCTGGTGAATTGTGGTAGAAAAATTAAAGGGGGAATTCCGATTCAAGGTATGTATGGCTAACTTTAATCTTTGTAGAGTCATCTTGTTTGTGTCCAAGCACTCGTATGAAATTCTTGCTTGAATATACGTGAATTGATTTCCTGGCTGTGTCGAGGTGTAAGACTTTGCTCCTTGAATTTCTTAGTCGATTACCATGTTATATGAGCTTGCGAAAAGGTGATTCTTTGTGCTTATTCTGTCATGAGCAAAGCTCGTTAAATGTTGAATACATTGGTATGAGAGGATGTTCTGCAAAACGAAAGAAATGATAATGAAACAAAGTGTTGAATGTATGTAAGTGCTAAATGATGTGTACTAAATAATGGAAAGGAAACGGGGAGAAACTAATTGAGCTATGTGTTGATGGCATACCGTATATGACTCATGGTTTGATAAATATTTATGTGGCCTTGATTTCATATGGTTACTTGGTTGTTACAAATGAATATCCTTGACGGTGAGAATCTTTGTGATTGAATTGTTGGTTGATGTTGCTATTATTTACATTTTTGAATGTATCAAAGTGCTAAAGGTTGTGTAGCAAATGAATAAAGTAAATATGGGCTAATTTTATTGAGTTAAATGATTGTGGCAACACCATATATGAATTACTGATTGGTAAGGCTCACTGTGCCTTGATTTCACATAGTTATTGGTTGATATGAACTTATGTTCTTCATGATGAAGATCATTGTGATATAATTGTTGGTGGTTGTTTCTGTTAAATGTGATTGTAAGATGGGATCGGGTTGCACGCTGCAACAGAACTATAAGGTGGGATCAGGTTACACGCCGCAACATAAATGTAAGGTGGGATCGGGTTGCACGCCGCAACAGAAATGTAAGGTGGGATTGGGTTTCACGCCGCAACAGAAATGTAAGGTGGGATCGGGTTGCACGCCGCAACAGAATTGTAAGGTGGGATCGGGTTGAACACCGCAACATAAATAATAAGGGTGTAAACTGATTGTGAGATGGGATCGGGTTTCACGCTACAAGAGAAGAATTGGGTGGAATATTATTGTAAAGGGGGATCGGGTTGCGCGCCGCAACAGGAAAACAATTGAAAAAGAAACTGTGGAAACCCCATTTGTGATTCTTTGTATCTCTAAGCAATATTTGTTTGGGTTTCTTTAACAACCTCATATATGTGTATTGCTTGATTTTACATAGAGTAAAAATTGTTTATACATAATAGTACTATTCAATGGTACTAACGTCCCTTTTGCCGAGGGCGCTACATCTTCTATATGGATGTAGGTGGTTCTATAGAAGGTATCTCGGTTCGCCGTTAGTGGTGCCTCCTCTTCATATCTCTGGAAGTTTCGGTGAGCCCCATTTCCTCTCGGGGCCGTGTGTAGTCTATATCATCTCATTTTGTATATTTGATGTCTCTTTAAGGTATAGTCGGGGCCTTGTTGCCGGCAAGTATATTGTAAACCCTTAGCACTCTTAGAGGCTCCGTAGACATGATGTGGGGTGTACACATACCTATTTTGGGTAGTAAATGTGTTTACTAGTAATCGTGGTCCGAACCGAAATTATGGTATGTTTTGTGATTATCAAATGTGGAAATGATAAAGGATAAAATGAACTCAAGTAGTACATTCATGCTTAAACTCTAAATTGCTAATTCATGTGCAATAATGTATATTATGAACACGGGGTAGCGCGTTGGGCAGGAAAGGTAATCCAGGTCCGCTTGACCGGGATCATCCGGTTGGGCGACGGTCTCGTCCCTTGGTTTTGAGGCGTGACATATCATATGAAAGGAAAAGTCTGATTCTAAAAGTCATATAGTTCAGCATCAGAAACATCCCAAACATGTTACAATAGTCCAAATTTATTGTAAGGCAATACTCCAAAGAAAGGTAAAGCTATACAACAACAACTCAACATATATATAGGTTTATTGTGTATGGTAATACTAGTGTGAACTGGCTGACTTTGTTTTCAGCACATACATAGGTTGGCACTGCTACATTAATACTTTTAAAGAGAATCCTGATAGATGAACTATCCAGATTCATTGTGCTTTATTTGCGAGTGAGAGAGGCGAGTGGCAGGTTGTGATTGGTTTAGGGAGAGGCATGAATTGCCAAAGTGGAGAAGGAGATGGGTGTTTGGACTGCGCGAAGCCCGAATTGGGCCTTGTATTTGGGATAAAATCATTTAAAAGGTAGCCATTTTATAATTGATTCAAGAATTGCAATTGTCACCTTTTGGTGTTTAATCCCCTTTGAAATTAAGTTAAGTAAACTTAACAATTATCAATAAAATGTAATGAAAATTATAATTGTTAAATACTACTAATTATTGTAATTAATTGATTATTTGTGAAAAAAATACTTCAATGGGATTTTGAATAATTGAAATAGTAAACTAATTAACTATCTTAAGAAGTAATTTATTGAATTAATTATAGAAATTACATATAGAAATTATTTTGATAATCCTAAAATGGTAAGTATAATTTTTTATTATGTAATACTAATACCAAATGATTAATTTTGAAACTAATATTGAATTAATTTGTAGACATAGGTATTCATTACTGAAGAATATTTTGAATTCATTTATTGCAAACTATTAAGTATAAATAAATAATTTTTAAAAGGGAGGGTCAAAATCGATCGTCAAAAATCGCATCAGAGAGCGTCAGTATGACGAACCCCATTTTCTTGTCCTCAAGGACACGGGTAAGCACAGTGATATCAAGGAGGTTACTATAAGATATGACAGTGTGTTACAGATGCAGGGCCGATTATGTTTGCTCAATGTGGATGGGTTGTGTGAGTTGATTCTTTAGGAGGCCCACAGTTCACGGTACTCCATTCATCTGGGTAGTGCTAATATGTATCAGGATTTTAGACTGCGCTATTGGTGGAGAAGAATGAAGAAAGACATAGTGGAGTATGTAGCTCGGTGCCAACATTATCAGCAGGTGAAGTATGAGCATCAGCGGCTATACGGTTTGCTTCAGCGATTTGAGATTCCCAAGTGGAAATGAGAGCGTGTTATCATGGACTTCGTTGTTGGGCTCCCACGAACTTAGAAGAAATTTGACCCGGTATGGGTGATTTTGAACAGGTTGACCAAGTCGGCTCATTTAATTTCGCGGTGACTACCTATTCGTCATAGCAGTTGGCTTAGGTTTTATATCCGCGAGATTGTCCAATTTCATAGAGTATCAGTATCCATCATCTCTGACCCAGGTACGTAGTTCGCGTCCCATTTCTGGAGAGATATACAACATGAGGTAGGCACACGAGTTGAGTTGTGTTCAACATTTCACCCTCAGACAGACGGACAATTCGAGTGCAATATTCAGATATTGGAGGATATGCTTCGTGATTGTCTTATGGAATTCAAGGGCTCTTTGAATCAGCTCTATCCTCTTGCAAAGTTTTCCTACAACAAAAACTACCAATTAAGTATTCGGATGGATCCTTATGAGGCCAATATGGGAGACGATGTTATTCCTCGGTTGGGTGGTTTGAGCCATGAGAGGCTAAGTTATTAGGCACAAATTTGAGTCAAGATGCCTTGGATAAGGTCAAGTGTTACGACCCAAAATCCTAAAACGGCCGTGATGGCGCCTATCGTGGAACTAGGCTAGCCAACAATCACATATTTGCAGTTTCTTCCCAAAATCCCAACTCATTTTAAACATTCATAAACGTATATAAAATTACTGAATCCATTAAGCAAAACAAACATTTAAACACTCTAAAACAATCCCCAAGATCCGGAGTCAACATGTCATGACCATCTAAGGAATATACCAAAAAGTCTACTATTATAATACAAAACATTGGAACGAAGAACTAGGTGAAAAATAAGAAAGGGAAAACAGAGATGCTGCAGACGCTGAACAGCTACCTCTATGTCCTGATTCCGGCTCCGCACGAAAATAGATGACTAACGCTCGGTATCAGCACCTGTATCTGCACACATGTGTGCAGGGAGTAATGTGAGTACACCAACTCTGTAGTAATGGAAATAAATCAAGTCTAAGCAGTAAGAAACACATAAAATCAAATCATCAGTTCACAATAAGCATAGCCTTTCCTTCCAACAGTATATACATATGTATATGAAATCAACATGCCTTGAAAGCCACCTTCAGTAAAATCTTTTGAAAAATGTGTTTTCCAACAATTTCAGAAATAAAAATACCTGAACAATTTAGTGTAAAATGAAATAAGTCATAAGTAGCCCCTCGGTCCAAAACATGAATCATAAATCGCCCCTCGGGCAGAACATCACTCAGCATACCTCACAGTCACTCAGTATTAGCCTCTCGGGCAACCTCACTGTCACGCATGCCACCCAATCAATCGTCACTCGGCACTCGGCACTCGACACTCGCACTCAGTAGGTACCTGTGCTCACTGAGGGTGTGTACAGATTCTGGACAAGCCGGCACGGAGCCCCAAACATGGCTTATAGCCCAAATATAGCAATAATTTTAGAACACAATTTAACATATTATTTATGGTAAACATACGCAACTCAATAGTTGTCGCGGAGAGGAGCAAGTCCAATCGAAAATAAGTGAACGCCATATACTCATCATCCGACATGTGTGCTATTCTAAAAATAGTGAGAAAATACAAAGTCCGGGGTTTCATACCCTCAGGACAAGATTTATAGCCATTACATACCTCCACCCGGGCCAAAATGCTAATCCGCGATGCTTTTGCCCCTCGGATCGGCTCCCGATCGCTCCGAATCTAACCAAAACCAGATGAAGATCATCAATATACGCTAAATGAACAAGGCTCAAACGAAAACTATTAATTTTAGGCACAATTCTCGAAATTGGTCAAACCCGAGCCTCGGGCCCATGTCTCAGAATTCGATAAAAATCACAATACTAGAATCCTCATTCCCTTACGAGTCTACCCATACCAAATTTACAAAAATCCGACCTCAATTGTCCACTCAAATCACCAAAAGAAATTTCCAAATTTTCCTCTCATTTTTTCCAAATTTTCTACTTTAATTCCTCAAATTGCCTGGTGAAAATCAAGACAAATTCATGAAATTAAACAAAAAATGATTAAAGAACACATACCACAAGAATCCCACTGAAAATATCATCAAAATTCTCCTTCCCCCGAGCTCTCTAATGGAAAAATGAGTTATGGCCAAAAATCCCTGAAATTAGAACTTAAAAACTGACTGCCCAGATCGTTAACTCGCTGCGATTGCGGGACCACCCACACGATCGCGAAGAACAAACTTACTGCTGTGAACAACTATTTTTTGACCACACCGAAATTCTATACTATTTTGCTATAAATATTAA
>ML344954.1:32253-97015 GCA_005239505.1 Nicotiana paniculata | reverse complement strand
TTTTCTTTCTCTTCCGAGCTCATGACATCCTTATCATCACCGAACCGCAATCTCGATTCTTACCCCTGGTTACATACTACTTTCCGCACCTAACATGCCAATATGAGGTAGCGCAATAATTCCATTATAACTTCTGAACCACCAATAGGGTGAACACTTTATCATATAGAAATCTTTTAATTAACTCAATTCAAGAGTACCATCTCAACACACGAGTGAATTCCCACAATCACTCAACATGCAAATCCTTAAGTAGTAGTCTATACCACCATAACCCTTCCGGGATCCGCCTACACCTGACAGGCCATAGCATTCAAATGCTCCCTCATGAAATCCGTTACGACGACCGACAAGCCATGCACACACCGGCACAAACCACATGCATAACTTAATCACATCAAAGGAACCGATCATTGCCGTAAATATGCCATTTCAACCATGGCTAATCAATCTATTTGCTTTTAATCATCTTCAATTTCCTCAGGAATAATAGCAACTTCCTCTAACTCATAGCAAACTCAACCCTCACTCCTCCCGAGTGACCTTGATTCACGAGACTATGCTGCCTAAATCCCGCAACCCGTCTCATACCCTCCTGATAATCTTTCTACAATCCGGAGTCTATTTCTCTCACTCCTCCAAGACTATCCTGCATACTGAAACATATCATAGAACATTCCAACCATCCTTTTTTTTTCTCAGAAATTACTCTGCAAAAGCTCGATTCTTGATCATATTGCTGCCTGAAACCCTTAAACACCGCATCCTTAACTTTTGAACTCACTAGGACCGCTATTGAGAGTCACCCTGACTGGCCCCGATGCAATCAATCCCAAGGCTCTTCTAGCACATGAATACCCCTTCCAAGGAACCACGCGACCGAGTCACTATCCTGACAACTCACCTACGCCTTAAGCATAGATTCTGAATCTTCCAAAGCCTAACCCTGATCCGACAAGGCCGACTCTTTCACACATTCCTAAAACTCCACGCACAATCGCCATTTTACTCATTTCCCTTAGCTGAAATAACTTGTCAACACGCCGACAATCTGCGACCCTATGAGAGGACAACCCTACAACCTAACTGCAGATGGTGGGACTCCCCCACTTAGCCCGAAGCTACACCTTGCACCACTCTAGACCCTGCCGAGATCCTTTCTGCTTTGATAACGCGATCTAGCTCAACCAATCCGTCCAATTCTTCCAAATCCTCTTTCTAGCACTCCCTAAATACTCAAATTCTCTAGTATAATTCACACATTCTACTCCCTACTAGATAGCCACTAGAACCCCTCACAGATACCTGCCATCCATGTTACCGCTAACCTATTCATAGGAGATAATCCACCTATGGAAATCACCCACGGACACCTTCCAACGACGCTGAGATGCACGCTCTCTATGACTTCAATACCCCATCCTACGCCCTGCTTCATTTACCAACTTTTACTAGTATGTCCACTCCTCATGGACATCCATTAAATGTGTGACGATATTTCAAATTCCAAGCTATGCTGCTGCTCCCCCACTTTGCAACTGCTCGACTTCCGCTTCTTACACCTGGCCTCCTAGAAATGGAACCACCGCCTAGCCTCACTTTAGGATCATTCTCTGTAGCTCTCAAACCAGCAGATCACCACGACTTCAAGCTTTCCGGAGATCATCTTTCCCTAGCTTCCTTCATTATCAACACTTATCCGGTACTGAACCACCGCACCTCACGATCTCTGCCAACCGCATTCTTCAATACTTCTTCTCAATACTCTGACCCCACGCAACCGAAGAAACCATAGCACCGCCAAAGTTAACACATTCCATTCGATCAATGACGACGACTACATGTCACAGTTTCATATCCCACCTCACTTGAAGACACCAAGTCTTACTAATTTATCAACTCGTACCGGACCTTTCATAATCCAAATGCCTCTCCTCTGCCGGAACTAAAATACCGAAATCTCGAAATCACACTCTGAGAAGACCTCCCTTCAAAGAATTCATCACCACCAACATACGGGCAAGCATTCTATCATCATATCAACATCGCGAGATAACCCAATCGCAAGCATCATCACTAACTGATCATAGCCTTAAGGATCCCAGAAAACACAACTACTGAGCTGAAATAACATATTATTCCTCTGCAGGGCCATATCAACAACCCCTCACCAATTACATACAGAAACATCTCGAATTACCTCCGTAGCACTATTTCAATTCCTCAAATTTCTTGATTCATAGCAAGCGCTTCACGACGCGTAAGATTGAGTAGGAATGAACATAGTCATAAGTCTCAAAGGAATCAAATCGCACGAACAGGAACCAAGAAGGAAAGTACTCCTAACAGCCCTGTAGCCTCTCGAAGATATCTACAGACGTCTCTGTACCGATCCACATGACTCTACTAGACTTGCTCATGACTCGCGAGACCTACGGGAACCTAGAGCTCTGATACCATATTGTCACGACCCAAAATCCCTATGGTCGTGATGGCTCCGGACATCAATGTCAGGCAAGCCAAATCATTAATTAATTAAAATAAATTTTCGTAACATTTACGAAAAAACATTTTCTTTCACTTTATTACATCTTAACCAAATAAAAATCTGTTAAGTAAAACAATGGTTTAAATATTACACATAAGCAAATATATCCCAACACATCCCAGAACCCGGTGTCACAAGTACATGAGCAATTTCTATGAATTTATACAATCATTATAAAGCCTGTCCAAAATACAAATTGGACAAAGAAAGTTAAAATGAAAATAAATACAGTACGAGGGAGACTCTGTCAGCTGCGGATCGCCTCCGGATGATGCATCTCGCCTAAGTCTCCGAATCATCCACATTGCTATGAAAGTACCTGTGCAATAAAATGCACAGCAAGTGTAGCATGAGTACAAAAACAACGTGTACTCAGTAAGTCGCCAGCCTAACCTTAGAGAGATAGTGACGAGAGGTCGAATTAGACACTTACTAACGGTCAATTTAGAATATTTAGGTGCGACACTAAGCATGATTATCGTAGGAAATTTACTAAAATCAGGAATAAATATTTTCAAATCCGTTCACGTTTAACACTTTATATCTTCATCATATTAATAATAATTAATCAACATGGGTGATTTAATCAAATAACAATTAATTGACGAGAAGGAACAACTTCTTCCAAAATCTTTTTAATAACTTTAAATCTCTGTCATTTCAATTGAAAACTTAATATTTCAGGCCAGTAATCAGGAAAAATCATAGCAACTAAGCAACAAATATCATGCGCAAGCAATGGCGAGGGTCGAACGGCGCTGACCAACAATAATAAACTGTGAACTGCCGAAGGGTCTAACTGCTCGAACCATAGATGCTTCTATCTGCCCCGCTCGCGAATCGATCATGTGACGCGGTTATACATACAAATAATAAGGCTATCCTGCTCGCGAATCATACCTGTGACTCAGGTGCTCATATGTACACATATCCACATAATAAATCCTTATTTTTATCAAGAAGCAGTTTTTCTCAGGAAAGTGGTAAAAATCCTTCTTAAAGGAACATGAAATATAGTTTTTAAGATCTTTGTTTTGAAACTCATTTATCAAGTTTAATGATATTCCATAATACAACCCTACTAGGTACACAATTATCCACAGAGGAATCAATTCTCTTTCTAAATGATTAAGAAAATGAACTCTATTCTTCCCAAGATATTTAATTACGATTTCAATTATATTAGCAGTTTAATATTACAGGCAAGATCACAGGTATAACACATATGGCATAATAGTATCTACGCACGGACTCCCGTCACCTCGTGCGTACATATCCCCCGAAGATAATAGCATATACTTAATTAATTCACCTAGGGGGACAACTCCCTCTCACAAAGTTAGAAAGGAGACTTACCTCGCTCCGAGATTCCATAACCGGCCTCCAAGCCCTTTCGATGACTCCAAACGGACGCACAACGCCCCAAAACTAACCAAACAATGACAACCCAATGAAAATATACTCTAATATTTGCAACCATTCCAAATTATATAATTTCCCAACCCCGCTTCGTGAAATGACCAACATTCCCCCGGGCCCAGGTGCTCGGAATCTGAAATTTCTCGAAGATATATTCTACCCATAGCCTTACTAACTCAAATATACAATTTACTCAAATATTCATGCTCAATTCATGGAAAAAAAATCAAATTTCCATTTTCTAGGTTTCTTCAATATTTCCCAAATTCCTACCAATTTCCATGCCTAATCCATGCATATAATCTTGTATTTAACTTAGAGTCATGAAGGAGTTACTTACCTTGACAATGCATGACGGAATCCTCTCTTTGAAGCCTCCCAAAATCGCCTAAGACCAAGAAGAAATGAAGAAAATGAACCAAGAATCCTTGTTTTAAAACATTCTGTCAAGGCCGATTTTCGCACCTGCGGTCCAGCCTTCGTACCTGTGCTTCCGCAGGTGCGCCCAAGAGCCCGCACCTGCATCTTCCTTCTCCTCCAAACGGATCCGCACCTGCGACCCAATGCCCGCATCTGCGCCTTCGCAGGTGCAGAAATTCCATCGCACCTACGATCCCAGCCAAGCATGCCCACTCTCGCACCTGCGGCGCCAAAGCCGCATCTGCGGCTCCTCACCTGCGGCCATCCTCGCAAGTGCGGGTCACACCAGATGACAGCAAATCCAGGCTTCTTCAACCTCCCAAACTTAATCCGTTAACCACCCGAAATCCACCCGAGGCCCCTGGGACCCCGTCCAATTATACCAACCTGTTCCAAAATATAATGCAGACTTGCTCCAGGCCTCAAATCACATCAAACAACATCGAGACCACGAATCGCACCCAAATCCCAACTTTATGAACTTAGAAATTTCCAACTTCTACATCCGATGCCGAAACCTATCAAACCATGTACGATTGACCTCAAAATTTGCGCACAAGTCATATTCGACATTACGGACCTGCTACAACTTTCGGAATCACATTCCGACCTCGATATCAAAAATTCCACTTCTGGTCGGATTTCTCAAAAACCTTCAAATTTCTATCTTTAGCCAAATGACTTCAAAATGACCTACGAATATCCAAATTCACTTCCGATCGCGCTCCCAACTCCAGAATCACCATACGAATCTATTCCCATACTCAGAATCCCAAACGAACATCAAAAGCTCAGAAATGCACTTCAAGCCCAAATTTATGAAATTCTTCAAAAATGTTGACTTCCACAATATGCACCGAAACGCTCCCGGGTTATCCAAAACCCGATCCGGACAAACGCCCAAGTCCGAAATCATCATATGAACCTACTGAAATCTTCTAATCCTGATTCAGAGGTCGTTTACTTAAAATTTCAATCTTAGTTGATTCTTCCAACTTAAGACTTCTGAAATGAGAATTTTCTTTCCAAAATAACTCTAAACTTCCCGAAATTCGATTCCGACCACACCTACAAGTCATAATACCTGAAATAGAGCTGCTCATGACTCGTGGTTGAATGGGCTTTCGGGTTTTGTTATTTTTGTTGGATTCTAAGATGTGGGCCTAGGGACTCGTTTTGAGCTGATTTCAGATTTTTGATTAAAACTTCGTATTTTTCTTATGGAATTGATTCCTTAGACCGTGTTGATTGTATTGTATTGTTTGCCACTAGATGCGAGATGTTCGGGGGCTGATTTGCGAGGCAAAGCATATTGGAGTATGGATTTTTCTCAGATTGAGGTAAGTAATAATTCTAAATCAAGTTCTGAGGGTACGAAACCAGTGGTTTGTGTAATGGGATTGGTTTGGAGGTGACACACATTCTAGATGATGAGCGTGTGAGAGTGCACCGTAAGAATTGTGACTTGGTCCATTCTATGGAATTGCGAAGTTGAATAACTTGTTGATTAGCTACATGTTGATATGTCGTCCATGTCTTAATGAAATTTGACTGCAAATTATGTTAGAAATCATACTTAGGCTATGTGTTGGTACTGTTGGGACCCACAGAGGCCGTGTACATGTTGAATTACTTGTTATTTGTTGTTTGTACTCAGTCTCAGATTCTATTTGCATATCATATCTCAATCTATAGTATTCCTTATTGATACATCATATTATTGTTGTTTGGGCTGATCTTCATGACTTTTGAGAGCTCGAGAAGTTGGAGAGATTGATGACTGAGTGAGGCCGAGGGCATGATTGTGAGGATATTTATGGGATCGAACTACATGCCACAACATGTTTTATTGATGTTTTTCCATGATTGGCTTGATATAGTGCTTGGTCTGAAGGAGCCCTTCTGGAATCTGTACACACCCCCTGTGAGCGCAAGTACCTAGTGAGTGCGAGTGCCGAGCGATTGAGAGGAATAAGTGACTGTGAGGAATGAGAGATGGTGAAGTTGGAGTGAATGGGAGGACTGAGTGGTTGTTGCTTTGGGAGACTTGCATTTGATCTTATTGTTGTTGCACTTAGCGGCCATATATTACTTCTTTGAAATTTTCCGAGGGATTTTACATCCGGTCTTTACTTAAACTTGACATGAATATACTGATTTGACTTAAACTGATGGACTTGAAATTATGCCTACTTTATTTTATTGAGATTACTGAAACTGAACTATAACTATGTATCTCGTCATTATCTTTCAGTTCTTTATTTAGTATCGTTACTTAATGAGTTGGTTGTACTTACGCACCCTGCACTTCGTGTGCAGATTCAGGGTCTTTCGGGCATGGTGGTTGTTGATATTGTGCACAACTGATCTTTGGAGACTTCGAGGTAGCTGCCAGACAATCGTAGTCCTTGTTTTCTCCTTCATTATCTTCTCTTTTATTGTATTTAGATCCAGACTTTCATTGACATTACTTTTCTAGACCGATGATGTATAGATGCTCATGAGCTCAGTGACAACCTTATTTGGGAGTTTTTCGCATTTGTGTTTTGGGTTTTACCCCATTTATGAGAATTTTATCATTTAAAAACTACTTTTACTCATTTTGTTAACTATTGGGAAATTTTTTGAAAATATCGGCTTGCCGAGTACCAGATAGGCGCCATCGCGACATGTTAGAGTTTTGGGTCGTGTAAGTGAAGATAACCGATGATTAAGATCTCCTAAAGGAATACTGTCACTCTTCACTCCAAGACACATTCAGCGTAAAATATCTTTATACCAAACTCGAAAATACATTTAAAATTTTGAAGGAATACCTCTAAAATTTATTTTGCTTCTCTAAGTAGGTTTTAAAAGGAAATACTAGTATTCGATAATCATTGCTTAGTTTTCTCTTTCAGTTATTTTTTTTCTGAACATGTTAGTTATTTGAACTAATCGAATGTTGAATATATTTGTTGGTGAAGTCAAGATTTCAAATCATCCTTCCAATATTTGTACGATACACATTCAATAGTCGTTCGCTCATACTTGGGAGATGCTTTTCAGGTTCATTAATAATGTTCTTTCAAATCAACACTTTTAGCTTAACTAACATTGTCTACTCCTTGAGTTTAAAATAAATTTTTGATATACATGTTTGCTCTGATGAATGTTTTCACAATAATCATAAGAGGAACTGTTCGTGAAAATTTAGAAAGTTGCTGCATATTATGTTAAAAAGCTAAGTGTTGCAGTTGCTAAGAAGCAAATTTATAGGTTGTTTTTTTTGGATTTTACAGATGAGTTTTTGGTTCCTTGTGAACTGCTTCTATGCACTTTCAAGTGATTATTTACATGGTTATTCTTTATTTGTTGTCGTGGTGGGTCTATGGATTTTAAGGGTGGTTTTAATGGAGGTTTAGAGGTGATTCATGGCTGGTTTGCAACAACTATGGTGGCTTTAGAGCTGCATTTTTAAGGGGTTTAGGTGACCTTTCGTACTGTTTTTTTTGTATGCAGATTTTCACTGCGTTTTTCTTTTGGTTTTCATGGTTGATTTGATAAAAACTTTAGAAAGTTGCTACATATTATGTTAAAAAGCTGCATTTTTCTTTTGGTTTTCATGTTTGATTTGACAAAACTTTAGAAAGTTGATGAATATTATGTTAAAAGTCTAATTGTTGCAGTTGCGAAGAAGAAAATTTATGGATTGGTTTTTTTAGATTTAACAAATGAGTTTTTGGTCCCTTGTGAGCTGCTTTTATGCAGTTTCAAGTGATTATTTACTAGTCTATTCTTTATTTGTTGCCGTAGTGGGTCAATGGAGTTTAAGGATGGTTTTAATGGAGGTTTAGAGGTGATTCATGGCTGGTTTGCATCAACTATGGTAGCTTTAGAGCTCCATTTTTAAGGGGTTAGGTGACCTTTCACACTGTTTTTTTCGTGTGCAAAATTTTCGTTGCATTTTTCTTTTGGTTTTCATGGTTGATTTGACAACAACTATGGTAGTTGGAACTCTATGTATTTAATATTTAGAAGAATAGTTTAATCAAATGCTGGAGCAGTTATTTGTACATTAACATAAATGTTTTCCCTAGAGTGCCAATGTAACGACCCGGCCCGTCGTTACGAAGAACCTGCATTATAATTGTTGTTATTGACTTGTCATAGGTTGGTTATTCTGTTATTGATGTGTTAGAGTTGATAGGCTTGAAATCGAATGGTTGTAGTGAGAGTTCAGTCATTTAGCCTTTAAAATAGCCTTAAAATGGGAAAAGCCAACTAAAAGTTGACTTATTGGTAAACGAACTCGGAATGCGGATTTTATGGCTTGGATAGCTTCGTTAGATGATTTGGGACTTAGGAGTGTGTTCAGAATAATTTTGTGATGTCCGGTGTAGAATTAGGCTTGAATTGACGAAAGTTAGTTTTGATGATTTCTGGTCGGCAGTGGAAAATAGGCTATCGGGGTCGGAATGGAATTTCGACAGTTGAAAGAGGTTCATAATTTCGTTTTGGATATGTCTGCAAAATTTCAGGTCAATCGGAGTTGTTTTGGATAGTTTCGGCATTGTTGGTGGATTTTAGAAATTTCCAAGTTCTTAGGCTTGAATCCGATGTAATTTTGGTGTTTTGATGTTAGTTTTGGTGTTTTGAGAGTGCAACTAAGCTTGAATGATGTTATGTGGCGTGTTAATATGTTTGGTTAGGGTCCTGAGGGGCTCGGGATTGAATTCGGGTGCTTAACGGAGGTTTGGGCTTTGAAATTTCAGCAATACATCTGTTAGTGCTGGTGTAACCGCACCTGCGGAAGTTTGAACGCATGTGCGGGCCCGCAAAAATGGGCAGTGGGTTGCAGATGCGGTTAGGGAACCGCAGGTGCGAGTAAGTGGGTCGCAGGTGCGGAAATCCTGGGCAAAAATATAAATTAGACCTTCCGCGACCCTAATATATTTTTACACCATTGTTGTACGGAAGAGATCTTTTGAGGCAATTTTTGAAGGGTAAAATCAGTGTTCTTCATAGAGGTAAGTATTTTGATCATTAAAACTCAATTATGGGTGATTATAGAACATAATCTCAGTATTAATTCATGAAAATCAGTAAAAAAAAAGGTGGGTTTAGGGCTTGAGATTATGAGACCTTTAGGGATTGATTTGAGGGGTCAAACGAACTCCGATTTTAGTGTTCTTTATGTGTACGGACTCATGAGATGATGAAGAACAGTTTTTATAAAAATTTCTGAGTTTTGGGATGGGGGCCTGGGGGTCGGGTTTTGACCAAATTCGGGTTTGAGCTAAATTTGATATTTTTCGATTGGAATTTATTCCTTAAGCATAAATTGATGATAAAAATCTGAACTTGGTAGATTTGGAGCCTTCGGAAGTTGATACGAGAGGCAAGCGTGTTGCAGAATAGTTTTCGGGCTAGTTTTGAGGTAAGTAATGTCTTTAAATCCTGTCCTGAGGGTATGAAACCTCGGACTATGCACCCTTTCACGGGTTTTGAAATGCAAATGTTAAAACTTTGGAAATATCTTCCTATTTAGGTTACTATTGAGTTGCTAAACCGACTTTTAAGCATATGCTTAATTAGTATTATTATATTATGATATGATTTGTGTTGTAAGCCGTGTTTGGGGCCTAGTGCCGATCTGTTTCCCCTCGGGGGTTGTGTTTACTATATTTTCCTCACTGATATGTTATGATTTTTCACTCAGTCCTTCCCTGGTAAATTGTTTTGACACTCAGAGTAATTTGATACTATTTATTGAAAAATGAAACACTGTTTTGGGTTGAGAACCTTGTACGTTTATGGCCTAAGAGAAAATTGAGAGTGTCTGACTGAGGGAGGTTTTCAGGCCTATATTGTGAGGAGGCTTTCATGCCTTATATGAGGGAGGCTTTCAAGACTATATTGTGAGGAGGCTTTCAGCCTTATATGAGGGAGGCTTTCAGGCCTATATTGTGAGGAGGCTTTCAGGCCTTATGTTGTTATAGCGCTTGGGTTGTAGGAGCCCCTTCGGAGTCTGTACACACCCCCCAGTGAGCGCAGGTACCTACTGAGTTATGGTTGATACTGAGTGATAATTATTGCCCGCGGGGCTGCTACTGAGTGATTGAGAGAATGCCTGAGGGGAAACTGCTAGGAGAAATGATTTTGGCCCGAGGGGCAGATTTATGATGATTTTTCTAAGTTTTCGAACTATGATTTACTTCGCTTTCAAACTGGTTTTTACTGAGCATTTTACTGAGATATACTGATATTACACTTGTTTTGAAAAAGAAAAGATTTCTGAAAACTGATTTCCAACTTTGTATTTGATGAATACTACATGGTGACTTGGTGTTTTACTGGTTTTGTGAAATTGTGTATCTGTATTGTGTGTTTTATAGTTCTCAGACTGTGATTTATTTTCATTACTACTGAGTTGGCATACTCATAAAGACTCTCTGTGCCTCTATGCACAGATTCAGGTGACGATCCTTTCTCGTAGCATCAGTTCACGAGATTTCGAGGTAGCTGCCCAGCGTCCACAACTTCTCCATTTCCCTTCCTTATTTAGTTTTAGCAATTGATTAGGAGACGTATATTATAGTATTGGCAGAGTTAGATTTATTTTATTCTTAGATGATCATGACTATTGACTCCAGTCTTGGGAGGTTTTGTTTAGAGTTGTTAGACTATTATTGGGACGCTAAGACTTAATTACATTATTCTATGCTATGGTTGTTGCTTCTTATTAAATTGTGAACTTTTATAATTGAACAAATGCGTAGTAATGAGATGGTTGGTAGCCTAGTTCCACGATAGGCGCCATCACGGCCTGGTAGGATTCGGGGTCGTGACAAGTCGGTATCAGAGCTCTAGGTTACATAGGACTCAACGGTCATGAGCAGGTTCAGTAGAGTCTTGCGGATCGGTACGGAGACGTCTGTACTTATCTTCGAGAGGCTGCATAACTCTTAGGAAACATCTCTATTTTCTTGAACTCTATCGTGCCAGTCTATTGATTCTTGAAAACTAAACTTATGTTGTTTCATTCTCTCACAGATGGTGAGGACACGCAATACCGAACAGTGTGATCAGGCACCAGCTGGAGCCACGAGAGGTCGAGGCCGCGGTCGAGGCCGTGGTAGAGGTAGGGGACCGACTCATGCAGCAGCAGGAGTAGTACCAGAGGATCCCCCTGTCATTCAGGATCAGGTTCTCGCCGATGGTGCTCCAGCAGGACAGGCTCAGGCACCTGCTGTGCCCATTGTTATTCCGGGTCTTCAGGAGACCCTGGCTCAGATATTGACGGTGTGTTCCAGTTTAGCTCAAGCAGTGGCTATGACCACTACTGCCAATACAGCTCAAGCCGGGGGAGGCAATCAGACTCCAGCTGCCCGGGCACCTGAGCTAGTTGTACGAGGTATTCAGGCACCAGGAGCAGCCCCAGATCAGCCAGTTGCTTTGGTTCAGGGTTATGTGGTCCCTGCTATGCCTGAGGATGAGCAGCGCAGGTTGGAGAGGTTCAGCAGACTTCAGCCTCCGACCTTCAGCGGTACAGAGGGCGAGGATACCCAAGGTTTTCTTGATAAATGTCAGAAGATGCTTCGTACTGTGGGTATTCTAGAGACCAGCGGGTTTCGTTTGCTACTTATCAGTTTGCTGGTGTTGCTTTTACTTGGAGGGAATCATTCGAGAGGCGTAGGCCAGTTGGTTCAGCACCGCTCACCTGGCAGCAGTTCTCCACGATCTTTTTGGAGAAATATGTTCCTCAGTCCCACAGAGAGGAGCAGTGCAGGAAGTTTGAGCAGCTGCGCCAGGGAGAGTTGTCAGTTACTCAGTACGAGTTGAGGTTTTCTAAGTTGGCCAGACATGCTTCGGAGTTAGTCCCCACTGACAGGGAGCGTATCAGAAGATTTATGGATGGTCTCTCGTATCAGCTTCAGATTTTGATGACCAGAGAGAGAGTGTTTGGATCCACATTTGAGCAGGTTGTTGATATAACTCGGGACATTGAGTTGGTTCGCAGGCAGAAGCATGAGGAGAGGGAGGCTAAGATGCCTCGGGGATCAGGTAATTTCAAGGGTGCTCCTCCCAGACGGAAATTTCAGCCTAGCAGAGGTTGATCATTTGGACCTCCACAGCCAGCTCACCCAGCTTACAGTGGTGTATCGTCGGGGCACGGTCCTTGCAATTTTCATCAGGGACGTTTATCTTTTATTGCCTTTCCAGCTCAGAGCTCCGCCCGAGCATCATCTTATCAGGGTCGTCTGGTGGTTATCAGGGTGGCCGAGGTTCTCGTTCGTTTTCATCTCCAGCTGCAGGTGGTTGTTATGAGTGTGGAGAGTTCGTACATGGGTGGAGGCAGTGTCCCCGTCGTCCTAGTACTTCATCTCAGCAGAGGGTTCAACCCTTGGCTTCAGCCCCAGTCACTTCACCACCTACCCAGGCAGCTAGGGTGGTGTTCAGGCAGCTAGAGGCCGCCCTAGAGGGGGAGGTCGAGCAGATGGAGGCCAGTCACATATCTATGCACTTTCGGCTAGGACTGATTCTATAACCTTAGATGTGGTGATTACAGGTACTATTTCTGTTTGTCACACTGATGGTTTGGCTTTATTTGACCCTGGTTCCACGTACTCGTATGTTTCATCTTATTTTTCCCACTTTCTGAATATGCCCTGTGAGTCTTTAGTTATGTCTATTCATGTTTCGACTCCGGTGGGCGATACTATTGTTGTGGACCGTGTGTATCGGTCATGTCTTATATCTATTGGGGGTTTGGAGACCCGAGTGGACTTGATGTTACTCAGTATGGTTTATTTTGATGTAATTCTGGGCATGGATTGGTTATCACCATGTCGTGCTATCCTTGATTGTCACGCTAAGACCGTGACCCTAGCTATGTCTGGAGTTCCGAGAGTTGAGTGGAAAGGGTTTATAGAGAACGTGCCTAGCAGAGTGATTTCTTATTTGAAAGCCCAGTGTATGGTGGAGAAAGGATGTGAATCTTATCTTGCGTTTGTGAGGGATGCTAGTAGTGAGACTCCTTCTGTTGATTCTGATTCTGTGGTCCGAGTTTTCCGGACGTATTCCCTGCAGATCTGCCAGGCATACTACCTGACAGGGATATTGATTTTGGTATTGACTTGGTGCCTGACACTCAGCCTATTTCTATTCCACCTTACTGAATGGGACCAGTAGAGTTGAAAGAATTGAAGGAGCAGCTTCAGGAACTCTTAGATAAGGGGTTCATCCGACCTAGTGTGTCGCCTTGGGGTGCGCCGGTGTTGTTTGTGAAAAAGAAGGATGGCTCGATGCGTATGTGCATTTATTATAGACAACTGAATAAGGTTACGGTGAAGAACCGGTATCCTTTACCTCGTATTGATGACTTATTTGATCAGCTTCAGGGAACTAAGGTGTTCTCCAAGATTGACTTAAGGTCTGGGTATCATCAGCTGAAGATTCAGGATTCTGACATTCCGAAGACTGCTTTCAGAACCAGATGAGTTTCTGGTTATGTCATTTGGGCTGACCAATGCCCCAGCCGCGTTTATGCAGGATGAACAACGTGTTTCAGCCTTACCTTGATTCGTTTGTCATTATGTTCATTGATGACATTCTGGTTTATTCTCGTAGCCAGGAAAAGCATGCTCAGTACTTGAGGGTTGTGTTACAAAGATTGAGGGAGGAGAAGCTTTATGCAAAGTTCTCCAAGTGTGAGTTTTGGCTTGGTTCAGTGGCTTTCTTGGGGCACGTGGTGTCTAGTGAGGGTATTCAGGTTGATCTGAAGAAGATTGAGGCGGTGCATAGTTGGCCCAGGCCGTCCTCAGCTACAGAGATTCAGAGTTTCCTTGGGTTAGCGGGATCTTACCGTCGTTTTGTGGAGGGATTCTCTTCTATTGCTTCACCATTGACTAGATTGACCCAGAAGGGTGCTCCATTCAAATGGTCTGACGAGTGTGAGGAGAGCTTTCAGAAGCTCAAGTCAGCATTGACCACAGCTCCAGTATTGGTGTTGCCTACTGGTTTGGGTTCTTACACAGTCTATTGTGATGCTTCCAGAGTTGGTTTAGGAGCGGTATTGATGCAGGACGGTAGGGTTATTACCTACGCATCGAGACAGTTGAAGGTGCATGAGAAGAATTACCCAGTGCACGATCTTGAGTTGGCTTCCATTGTTCATGCCTTAAAGATTTGGCGGCATTACTTGTATGGGGTACAGTGTGAGATTTTCACTGATCATCGTAGCTTGCAGTATCTTCTAAGGCAGAAGGACTTGAATTTGCGTCAGAGGAGATGGTTAGAGATTCTCAAGGATTATGATCTTACTATTTTGTATCACCCGGGGAAGGCCAATGTGGTGGCCGATGCCTTGAGTCGCAGAGCCGAGAGTTTGGCGAGTCTAGCTTACCTTTCAGCAGCAGAGCGACCATTAGCACTTGATGTTTAGGCTTTAGCGGGTCATTTTGTGATATTGGATTTGTTAGACCCTCCACGGGTGGTATCTAGCATGGGCTTCCCGGTCTTCTTTATTTGATCAGATTAAGGCAGGACAGTATTATGACCGCCGCTTGTTAGTTCTTCAGGATAGAGTTCGTCGGGGTGCCCGGGATCTGACTATTGGTGATGATGGAGTTATGAGGATGCAGGGCCGTATTTGCGTGCCCAATGTGGATGGTATTCGAGAGTTGATATTACGGTGTTCTATCCATCCGGGTGCCGCGAAGATGTACCAGGATATGAGACAGTAGTATTGGTGGAGGCGGATGAAGAGAGATATTTTTGAGTATGTAGCACGGTGTCTCAACTGCCAGTAGGTCAAGTATGAGCACCAGAGACCAGGTGGTTTACTTCAGAGGTTAGATATTCCGGAGTGGAAGTGGGAGCGGATTACTATGGACTTCGTAGTCGGGCTTCCACGGGCTTCGAAGGGTTTTGATACTGTTTGGGTCATTGTGGATAGATTGACCAAGTCTGCGCACTTCATTCCAGTCAGCACTTCTTATACTTCAGAGAAATTGGCTAGTATTTACATTAAGGAGATTGTCCGATTGCATGGAGTTCCGGTTTCTATTATTTCTGACAGGGGTACTCAGTTCACATCTCAGTTCTGGAGGGCTGTACAGAGAGGTATGGGTACTGATGTAGAGTTGAGCACTGCATTTCATCCTTAGACCGACGGGCAGTCGGAACGGACTATTCAGATTTTGGAGGATATTTTACGGGCTTGTGTGATTGATTTTGGTGGTTCATGGGACCAGTTTCTTCCATTGGCAGAGTTTGCATTTAATAATAGCTACCAGTCCAGTATTTAGATGGCCCCGTATGAGGCTTTATATGGTAGGAGGTGTAGATCTTCGGTTGGTTGGTTCGAGCCTGGTGAGGCTAAGTTATTGGGCACATATTTGATTCAGGATGCGTTGGAGAAGGTGAAGTCGATTCAGGAGCGACTTCGCACGACACAGTCTAGACAGAAGAGTTATGCGGACCGGAAGGTTCGGGATGTATCATTTATGGAAGGTGACAAGGTATTGCTGAAGGTATCACCCATGAAGGGTGTTATGAGGTTCGGAAAGAGAGATAAGCTAATTCCACGGTTCATTGGTCCTTTTGAGGTACTTCAGAAGGTTGGAGAGGTGGCTTATAGATTTTCCTTGCCACCCAGCTTGTCTAGTGTTCATCCGGTCTTTCATGTGTCGATGTTCAGGAAATATGTTGGTGACCTATATCATGTGTTAGACTTCAGCACAGTTCAGCTCGAGGGTAATATGTCATATGAGGTTGAGCCAGTAGCTATTTTAGCTCGTGAGGTCAGAAAGTTGAGGTCTAAGGATATAGCATCAATGAAGGTGCAGTGGAGAGGTCAGTCAGTGGAGGAGGCTACTTGGGAGACCAAGCGGGAGATGCAGAGCAAATATGCCCACTTGTTTGAGATTCCAGGTATGTTTCTAGACCCGTTCGAGGACGAACGTTTGTTTAAGAGGGGGAGAATGTAACGAACCGGTCCGTCGTTACGAAGAACCTGCATTATAATTGTTGTTACTGACTTGTCATAGGTTGATTATTCTGTTATTGATGTGTTAGAGTTGATAGGCTTGAAATCGAATGGTTGTAGGGAGAGTTCAGTCATTTAGCCTTTAAAATAGCCTTAAAATGGGAAAAGTCAACTGAGAGTTGACTTATTGGTAAACGACCTCGGAATGCGGATTTTATGGCTCGGATAGCTTCATTAGGTGATTTGGGACTCATAAGTGTGTTCAGAATAATTTTGTGATGTCCGGTGTAGAATTAGGCTTGAATTGGCGAAGTTAAATTTGATGATATTTGGTCGGCACTGTAAAATAGGCTATCAGGGTCAGAATGGAATTTCAACTATTGGAACAGGTTCTTAATGTCATTTTGGATATGTATGAAAAATTTTAGGTCAATCGGAGTTGTTTTGGATAGTTTCGGCATCGTTGGTGGATTTTAGAAATTTCAAAGTTCTTAGGCTTGAATCCGATGTAATTTTGGTGTTTTGATGCTAGTTTTGGTGTTTTGAGAGTGAAACTAAGCTTGAATGATGTTATGTGGCGTGTTAGCATGTTTTTTTGGGGTCCTGAGGGGCTCGAGATTGAATTCGGGTGCTTAACGGAGGTTTGGGCTTTGAAATTTCAGCAATACAGCTGCTGGTGCTGGTGTAACCGCACCTGCAGAAGTTTTACCGCAGGTGCGGGCCCATAGGAGCGGGCAGTGGGTCGCAGGTGCGGAAGGGTCGCAAGTGCGGTCTGGTAGGTGCGAGTAAGTGGGTCGCAGGTGCAAAAACCTTGGGGAAAAATATAAATTAGACCTTCCGCGACCCTAACATATTTTTACACCATTGTTGTACGGAAGAGAGCTTTTGAGGAGATTTTTGAAGGGGAAAATCAATGTTCTTCATATAGGTAAGTATTTTAATCATTAAAACTCAATTATGGGTGATTATAGAACAAAATCTCAGTATTAATTCATGAAAATCAGTACAAAAAAGTGGGTTTAGGGCTTGAGATTATGAGACCTTTAGGGATTGATTTGAGGGGCCAAACGAACTCCGATTTTAGTGTTCTTTATATGTACGGACTCATGAGATGATGAAGAAATGTTTTTTATAAGAATTTCTGAGTTTCGGGATGCGGGCCCGGGGTTCGGGTTTTGACCAAATTCGGGTTTTTGCGCTAAATTTGATGTTTTTCGATTGGAATTTATTCCATAAATTGATGATAAAAATCTGAACTTTGTTGATTTGGAGCCTTTCGAAGTTGATACGAGAGGCAAGCGTGTTACAGAATAGTTTATGGGCTAGTTTTGAGGTAAGTAATGTCTTTAAATCCTGTCTTGAGGGTATGAAACCCCGGACTATGCACCCTTTCACGGGTTTTGAAATGCAAAGGTTGATACTTTGGAAATATCTTCCTATTTAGGTGACTATTGAGTTTCTAAACCGAATCTTAAGCCTATGCTTAATTAGTGTTATTATATTATGATATGATTCGTGCTGTAAGCCGTGTTTGGGGCCTAGTGTCGATCTACTTTCCCCTCGGGGTTGTGTTTACTATATTTTCCTCACTGATATGTTATGATTTTTCACTCAGTCCTTCCCTGGTAAATTGTTTTGACACTCAGAGTATTTGGATACTATTTATTGAAAAATGACACACTGTTTTGGGTTGAGAACCCGGTATGTTTATGGCCTAAGGGAAAATTGAGAGTGTCTGACTGAGTGAGGCTTTCAGGCCTATATTGTGAGGAGGCTTTTAGGCCTTATATGAGGGAGGCTTTCAAGACTATATTGTGAGGAGGCTTTCAGCCCTTATATTAGGGAGTCTTTCAGACTATATTGTGAGGAGGCTTTCAAGCCTTATGTTGTTATAGCGCTTGGGCTGTAGGAGCCCCTCCGGAGTCTGTACACACCCCCAGTGAGCGCATGTACCTACTGAGTGATGGTTGATACTGAGTGATGATTATTGCCCGCGGGACTGTTACTGAGTGATTCAGAGAATGCCTGAGGGGCAACTGCTACGATAAATGATTTTGGCCCAAGGGGTAGATTTATGATGATTTTTCTATGTTTTCGAACTACGATTTACTCGCTTTCAAACTGGTTTTTACTGAGCATTTTACTGAGATATACTGATATTACACTTGTTTTGAAAAAGAAAAGATTTCTAAAAACTGATTTCGAACTTATGTATTTGATGAATATTACATGGTGACTTGGTGTTTTACTGGTTTTGTGAAATTGTGTATCTGTACTGTGTGTTTTATAGTTCTCAGACTATGATTTATTTTCATTACTACTGAGTTGGCGTACTCATAAAGACTCCATGTGCCTCTGTGCATAGATTCAGGTGATGATCTGGAGCAGTAGTTGTCCTTGCTCGTAGCATCAGTTCACGGGATTTCGAGGTAGCTGCCCAGCATCCACAACTTCTCCATTTCCCTTCCTTATTTAGTTTTAGCAATTGATTCGGAGATGTATATTATAGTATTGGAAGAGTTAGCTTCTAAGATTACAATTACAAAACTGGTATGAAATAAATACATCATCTGTCCGAAATGTACATAAACAGATTTTTATAAATCTAAGGCTTCCGTGAACAAGAAGCAGCTGCAACCGAAACGCAGGCACGTCTTCGAATCAAGCTCCGTCGATCACAGCAACATCAACATACAACATCTGCACGCAAGGTGCATAAGTGTAGTATGAGTACAACCGACCACATGTACGCAATAAGTGACAAACCTAATCTTAGGTTGAAAGTAGTGACGAGCCGGGACAAGGGTCAAAGTCCAACTCCAATAACCAGCAGTAGTTCATAACAATATGGTACATATGGTGCAAGAAATAACTCAATAAATAAATGCTTAGCTCGTACAAAATTTTAGAAAATAAATGCTTCTTTTCAAGTACACAATGAAACTGAAATCCTTTGCCGAAATCACCAAAATATGAGTAGGTTTGTAAAACTGTGATTTTTTTCCCAAAACTTTTCAACAATACTTAAGATGTTTCATTTTTTCATACCGCATGAGGAAAGTACATCTCTATGCCTACATGTCACTATGCAGGCAAAATCATGAATGACGCAATGGCGTACAACATGAGGAAAAATGCATTTCTATGCCTGTATGTCGAGTGTGCATGTCAAATGCAATGTATCTCAGAGATCACTCATGTACACACTTTCAGAGTAGTCAATCTCACTATCTCACACTTTTCACTCATCATGCTCAATCACTCAGTACAGTATATGGCAAATCCAGCCCAGGGAAGATTCATCCCAAAATATATATAGATCAACTGACCATCAGTCACTCAGTATTGGGTAGGGCCAATTCAGCCCGCGGGGAAAATCCATCCCCAGGTATAAAAGATTCGGACAAGATCGAGCCCAGGGGGTGTGTGTAGACTCCGGAGGGGCTCTTCCAGCCCAAGCACTATAAATCGAATGGATAACTCACGTGCGATAGTATCAATATCTGAATCCGCACGGACAACTCACGTGCTGCACAGACAACTCATGTTCTATAGTATCAATATCTGGATCCACACAGACAACTCACATGTTGCACAGACAACTCACATGCCATGGTATCAATAACCTCACAATCAGGCCCTTGGCCTCACTTAGTCATCAATCTCTCCAGTCTCTTGGGCTCACAATGCCATGAAACTAGCCCAAAAATGATGATATGATGTGTCAATATATAGCAACAAAGACTGAGAATGATATGAAATGAATGAACATGACTAAGTATGAAATATTAATGTAAGCAAATAACTCAACAACAGTAATGACCTGAATGGGTCCCAACAAAATAAGCATGTAGCCTAGACATGGTTTCTAACATGGATCACAACTCAATAGCTCTAGTACGTAGAGGTTTCTTGGTTATAGATAAGCTCAGGTAACTACACAGTACTACAGAAATAATGGAGTTATGATTCACACGGTACACGCCCATCACTTAGCATGTGCATGACCTCAACAGCAAACATAACACGAAATTCGGGTTTCATAGCCTCAGCACCAAGTTTAGAAGTGTTACTTACCTCGAACAAGCCAAATCCAATACCGAGCAAGCTAAACGATGTTCAAAAATGCAATCCCACCCATACCGACCTTCAAATGGCTCAAAACTAGCCAAAAGCAACTCAGATACATCAAATAAATCCCAAGAAAATAATTTCAAATGATAAAGGCCGAATCTTTAATCAAAATCCCAAAATCGACCCAAAATCCCAATCCAGGCCCGCGCCTAGAACCACAACGAAACTCACAAAATCCGACTAACCATTCAATTACGAGTCCAACCATATTAGTTTCACTCAAATCCGACTTCATATCTATGTTCACACTCAAGAATTCGCTCTATGAAACTTTAGCCAAAAACCCCCAATTTCTCTTTTGGAACCCTCAATCAAATGCCGAAAATTAAGATAGATTCATGATATAAAATAAAAAATGAGTAGAGAACACTTACCCCAGTCCACATGGTGAAAAATTGCTTCAAGAATCGCCTCATTCCGAGCTCCATAGCTCAAAAAAGCTAAAGTGGATGAAACCCCCGAAATAGAGTACTTTATAATACTGCTCCAGCAATACCCTTCGCGAACGCGGGAAGACCATCACATTTAGGGGTGAGCATTCGGTATTTCAGTTTGGTATTTAAGAATTTCGGTTCGGTATTTCGGTATTCGGTTTATCAATTGTGTACACCAAATACTGTACCAAAGTATTTCGGTACGGTTCGGTATTTCTTATTTTGGTTGGGTACGGTTTCTGTTTAATATTCGATACATAAGAAACACTAACGAGTGATAATAATCGCTAAACTTTATCACAGTGAATTATATTTATAGTGACTACTGCAACCCTCTATGCTTACTGCTTAGGACGTAGTATGTTTTGTGAGATGATATTGTAAATATTGCTAAAAATTCCGTGTTCTTTTCTATTGCACAGCTAATCAGTCTACATGTTGGTCAGTCTATCGCATTCACAACCACAAAGAACTTCCATCCTAATTAGACTTGGCTGGTTCTTTGATCCAGCCGTTGGCACTTGGCTGCAAATTTTTTATCTGAAAATGGCCAAGTTTAATGTAATCTTTTGGCAGGAAATATATGCGACTCTAATTATAAGAGTGTGAATAAAGATAAAGAACTTATTACATCCTCATCACTTGGAAAATAAGAAGCTAAACTTCTTCCTCTTAACAATATTTTTTTTCCTGTGAAGGATGTAATTTTGACTAACAGTAGCAGTAGCAGAATTAACAGTAGCAGCATTAACAGTAGCAGAATTAACAATAGCAGCAGACTCTAACAGTAGCAGCAGAATTAAACACAGTGCAACAAAAACAGAGAGGGCATCCCTCAATTCAAGTTCACACTAATAATCTCGAATCAACTTAGTCTTAATTATTAAATACGGATTTCAAGAAGACACTCAAGATAATACCTAATATGCTTCCTTAAACAACATGTGTCATTCCTCTTTGAATGAACATTGTAGACTCGATCACAATGCTTGCACTCTACTTTGCGAACTTCTCTGTTATCTTCTTTCACCTCAAAGTGTTCCCAAATATGAGAGCGTACTTTAGCCCGGGCATGATTGCATTTGAACCTAAATAAAATATATAAATCATAAGTTAGAATATTATTTTTTGATGATATTAAAACAAAATTACAAAATAATATCACCAAGCAAATAGAGTATTAGACTTACCACTCATATTGCAAGTTGTAACTATACATCAAAGTTCAAACAATGCTAGTAGTGCTTCCATTATTTTCCATATCTAAAGATAATTCGACCAAATATGTCATACAAATAAACAAGTATGATATATTATTTTGAACTAAAATACACACAAAATATTAAAGCTTACCAAGCTCGAGTTCCTCAAGATACTTCAAGTCTTCTTCAACACTAATAGGATTCTTCTCTTCTCTAAGCCAATCTTGAACACAAATAAGAGCTTGCACACATTTAGGAGTCAATGAACTCCTAAATGAATCAAGAATACGGCCACCGGTGCTAAACGCGCATTCCGACGCCACACTAGAAATTGGAATGGCCAACACATCACGAGCCAACTCCGAAAGAATAGGAAATCTAGGAGCATGTATTTTCCACCAACTTAAGATATCAAATTCTTCACTAAAAGGCTCTTGTTCTTCACTAATGTATTTATCGAACTCCGATTTAGCACCCCCACTTCCATTGTCTTCCTTTTGTTTCTTCAAGTGAAGTTTCGTCCTTATTAATAATGTAGTTATATCACTCCCACTAGATGTATTAGATGTGTTATTAGATGAAGTAGAACTAGATGGAGATTGAGGACAAGATCCAATTGAATACTATTTTAGGCCTCATTTGTTTGCACTTAATGGAGGTCTGAATCTTAATCATTCAGATCTCATACACTAAGTGCGTTTGTTCTTAAAGTCTGAATCTTAATTATTCAGATCTTAATCATTAAGTGTATTTATTTTTTATTTCACAACCACTTAATGGGTATGAATAGGTCTGTATGATTAAGATCCATAACAGAGACTTAATTTCATTAAGATGTTATTATCCATATTCATTATTAATTGTCGTCATCGCCTACCACTATCAACTACCACCATGCCACGACCACCACCACCATACTCAACCACCATCACCGCCATTATCCTCAATCATAGTCGCCACCATAATCGACTACCACCACCCGCCATTCGCACCACTCCCACCACCATCATTCTCAACCAAAAACACTCTTCCACCTCAACTACCACAACTAACCACCCTATCACCATCGACAATCATAATCGGCACTACCCATCATTTTAAACTACTATCACCCAGCACCATCTTCCTCAATCACAACCACCACCACCACCCGCCATTATTAACTATCACCAATCACCACCTCCATCCTCAATCATAATCGCCACCACTACTAATCACCACTAGCTACTACCCTGAACCACCATCATTAATCAAACCTACCACCAACCACCGCCTCTAGTCGGCATTCACAAGCACCACCATTTGACATCACCACCAGCAACTACTATATTCTAAAAAATTATATATTTTATTGATAATATATTAGATTAATTAGTATTTTATTTAAAATTTATTTTTATTAATTTTCAAATAAAGATAATTTTATACATTCAGATATTGAAAATCAAACAGTCCTAATCATTTAATATTTAGATCTTAATACACATCTTAGTATTAAGATGTGTATTCAGATTTAGATGTCTTAATCTTAATACACATCTTGGTATTCAGATGAGTATTCAGATTCAGACGTCTTAATCTTTAAAAAAATAAATGAGGCCATAGATACTCTTCAAACAAAGAATTCATATAAGCATACACCTCAACATTTATTTTCTTCCCTTTTCCTCCCCAAAAAGTTCTTCAATTACTCCCTCTATATATTCAAATTTGTTACGTGGATCCAAGACGAAAGCAATAAAAATCATTTTATTAATCTTTTCAGGTTCACCCCAATACTTCTTGAACTTTTCTTGCATCCACTCAGCCATTTTTCTCAAGTGCTCATCCTCACTAACTAAACACATTTTCAAATGACAATAAATTTCAGATACAACCTCAAAATGAGAATTACAAGTGACATAACGTGAACCTGAAACTTTTTTTGTGAGCTCGTGAAATCATGCAAGAAACTCTATCATATTCCTCATATTCAACCAATCATCATATTCAAGAGGACCTACACTACTACCATCTTCGCTAAGATGAGAACATTGATAAGCAGAAAATCCATCATCAAAAAGTGGAAACTTGTCAAAGGCCTTTTCAAAGTTTTGTGTCGTATCCAACATCAAATAGGGGGAATTTCACCTAGTAGGAACATTCAAACACAATATTTTGGTACATTCTACCTTTACATGTGCATAACACTGTTTAAACTTCAAGGTCCTTGCAGGCGAAGATCTCACATACCTCACAATATTTCTAACACGTGTGACAGAAGCATCAATTTCTTTCAAACCATCTTGCACAATTAGATTTAGTATATGAGCCATGCATCTCACATGAGGATGTTTACTACTCGTCATATTAGTTTTTCACATATTTAACTTTTTAGACAATTCTTTGACTGTGACATCATTTAAAGCAGCATTGTCCACGGTAATAGTGAATACCTTGTCTAATTTCCATTCAAGAAAACAATTAGAAATATCTTTAGCCATCTCTTCACCCTTATGACTAGTGATAGTGCAAAATTTTAGTGTTCTTTTATGCAACTTCCAATCCCTATCAATGAAGTGGGCTGTCAAACACATATAGTTTATTCTTTGTAATGAAGTCCATGTGTTTTGTGAGGAAAATTTTTGGTCGTTCTTCTCTAAAAGACCTTCTTAGATTTTGGTTCAATTCACTGTAAACTTCATAAAAATCCCTTGTTATTGTTCTACGAGAAGAAGACGAAATAGTGGTTGAGTTATTCTCATAAACTTCATAAAGTCTTCATTTTATACAAAGCTAAATGGTAGTTCATCAATAACTATAATCTCAATTAAGGCCCTCCTAACCACTTCTTGATCAAATTTCCAAAGTGATCCTTCTTTATTTTGGCAAGATTAAAAATTTATCTTTGTTTGACTATTATCTTTATCAATGTTAGGTGGGTATTCTTTGCATCTAGTCAAATAATTTTTCAATCATGTTGTTCCATTCCTATATGAATTAGCGGCATAAGCTTGCTTACAATATCTACACCTTACTTTACCAACCCATTTACCTCAAATTTATCAAAATAATTCTAAATGTCGGATCTAGGTTGCATGGCTTTTCTTTTCTTAGAATCTTGAGTATCAATGGTGTTGGTGTTGCTATTTTCAGTAATAGGTAAACTTCTACTTGAATCGGCATCACTTAATCTACTTTCATATGCCATCTATACAAAATTAAAATAAATATAAACAAAAATTAAGAACTTTTATTCCCATTAAGAAGACAACTACAAACTACAGTCTCGACATGCATAATTGAGTTTAAGGAAGGAACTCATTAGAATTGCATTACGAAACCTAAGAAGGTACACTTTGAAAAGAAAATTAAGGATATCATTGAATCTAACTAAATTGAGTTTAATCATGTTATATGTTTTATATGATAATATTGAAAAGAATTTTGACACAATTAGAGTAAACAATTCTAATCTGTGAAACTCCTCCCTTTCTGTTGCTTTTCCTCCCACTCCTCTTCTCCTTGATATTCACACTCTTTCCCATTAATATTTTTATATAAAATTGTTGCTTCCAACTAAATTGCATAACCAAAATTCAAGACTGAGTTTCATAATTGAATAACTATGAAGTTTTCTTTTCCATTTCTCAAGTGTTTTAGCTCTTCATCAGCTACTTCGGCTCTTCATCAACTTTTTGGATAAATTTTCTACATAGTGCAAATACACGTACATAAGCACCTAGTACAGAGTACATATATGATCATGAACGAGTTCTTGCTGCACGTGAAAGAAGAAAAATAACACCAACAAAAATTACATTACAAAATTTAAAATAAAAAGTCTGATCATCAATTTAGAAAGTTAAATAAAAGACACCTGAACATTCAACCTAAATAAAAGAAACTTCTCATTTTCAGTAGCTATCAGTTCTGTATTTCTACAGTTCCATATGAAGAAACTGGATTAACTTCAATTGATAAGTGATATTAATTATCTCATTTAAAAACTCACTGAAGAAAATATCAGAAAACTAAAGTCATCAGCCACAAATGCTTTCAATCACCAAAGAATGAAAGAACAATATAGAATACTGAAATTAGAAGAGAAAAGATCAAAACTTTCACAATTCACAATATTAAAAAATGAATTTTGAAAAAGACCCATATCAACAAATTGGATTAACATCATATTGATATGAGATCAATATAGGTAAATTGATTGCAAAAGAGAAAAGAAAAATTATTTCAATAACCTCTCAAATGTCAGCTCCTAATATATGATTGGAACAATACATCTATTATTATAAAAAAAACTAAAGATTGAAGAATGAAAAGTTATGAACCTGTTGAAGTCTTGAAGAGTTGAAGATTGAAGAATGAAAAGTGACGTTGTTTCTCAGTTCTCACTTCTCTGAGTTCTGTCACAGCCGATCTCTTCAGTCTTCAGTATAGGTTAGGACGTTAGGTTTCTAATTACCAATTCCAAGTGAAACTAGGGTAGCTGGGATCTGGGTAAGAGCCTAAGAGGGTAAGAAAGTGAAAGAGGGAAAGAGGCCTAATAGTCTTATTGGGTTGGGCTCCTAGTAATACAACATTAAAAATTAAAATTTTGGGTTGGGCACTTGGGGTGGGCAGTGTATAGGTCCTGCATGTTCTTTAAAAATTCAGTATTTCGGCATACCGAATTGTCAAGATCCTAATAACGAGGACCGTATTGTTATACCGAAAATTTAGTACCGAATTGAACCGAAATACCGAAACTGAAATATTGAATTAATTCAGTCCAGTTCGAAATTCGGTTTTTCGGATTTTATGCCCACCACTAATCGTGTTCGTGATGAACAAAATACACTATGCGTACGCGGCATAGTACTCGAAACGCGATGCACAACATAACCAACCCTCCGCAAACGCGGCTGCTACTTCGCGAACGCGAAGACATTTCCTCCAGCTCCTCAACTAAAACTCTATGCAAACGCGACAGCTCATCACGAACGTGAAACATAATCAACTTACCTTGTGCGAACACGTTCCATATATCACGTCTGCGAAGAGTAAATTCGCAGCATACCAAATTATACTTTGCGATCGCGGCTGGACCTTTGCGATCGCAAAGAACACCAGAAGCAATAGGTAACACCAGAAACCAGCAATAACAACATGGCCCAAAATGGTCTGAAACCCATACGAAACTCTCCCACACCCGTCGGGACCCCGTATGGACATACCATCAAGTCTCATAACATAACACAGACCTAGTAAAGTTCTCAAATCACACATAGCAATATCGAAACTATGAATCGCACCCCAAATAAAACTTAAATGAACTTTCAACTTTCAACTTCCAAAACTCGCACTGAAATATATCAAATCAACCCGGAATGAACTCAAATTTTTCACACAAGTTCCAAATGACATAATGAAACTATTCAAATTCCCGAAACCACAATCCCAATCCGATATCCATAAAGTCAACTTTCGGTCAAACTTATGTTTCAAACCTTCAATTTTTGTCAATTAGTGTCGAATCCTTCTAGAAATATCCAAATGCGGATCCGGGCATATGTCCAAGTCTAAAATCACCATCCGGACCTAACGAAACCATCAAAACTTTATTCACGGGGTCAAATTTCAAAAAATCAAACTTGGTCAATTCTTCCAACTTAAAGCTTAAATCATGAAATTCATTCTTCCAACTCGATTTCGAATAACCTGAAAATTAAAACCGATGATTCACATAATTCTTAATACATCATACGGGGCTACTCATGCCCTCAAACTATCGAGCGAAGTACAAATGCGCAAAACAACCGTCCGGGTTATTACAAATATGCAGTTAAAACTGCAATGAAATTTCATAAAACAAATGAAGCGAATGACATTTTGTATGTTACAATTTGGAGTCCGCTGAAAATTTGGTAGAAGTCCTTGGACGTGGTAATATCAATAAATCTCGTCTTTGGCGCTGCACTACATTCGTTCAGCAGTTATTTGTACATAAAAGAAAAGGTCTTGATTCATCAACGATAGCTGGCTTACTAAGACATTAAAAATCCAAAATCATATTTGATGATCAACATTTGCTCCAAATTTCTGAACGAGCAATCAATCTTCTATCAAAAGACATAACAATTAAACCACCAATTCTTGTGGTAATCTCGGAATCTGAGAATCGCTCTCCTCAAATACCCTTGACATTGTCACCTAATGACATTTGACAAATTCAGAAATCTTTCGGTAGTACTCTGTTTCAATTTTACAATAAAGTGGCCAACAAGCTGAATTTGATCCAATCGGTGTTATACTTCCAGAACAAAGTCACCGTTCAAATGAGTTGTGTACAATCACAGAGGCGTGTATCTCAGTACTATTAGTATGTTTCTGGTTTTTAAAATGGGTTCGATGCCTACATATCTTTGGAGCCTCGTTTTCCCCTTGAGGTTGATTATTAACACAAAATGCAGCATTTAGCTTTGAGCACTAACTTTTTACCAATATCCTGTTATTGACTCTACAAATATTAGTTTTGTCATGTAAAGTATATTAGAAAGATTAGAATTATCTATGGTTAAACTTTTGGATTTTTCTTTTGGTTAAAATAATATGGTCATTTGTAAATTTATTGCATTAGGAATTGCTCTACTTATTCAGTATGTACTTGAATGCAAATTTATAGTTAAGTTTTTGTTGTTGTAGATATAGTGAGAGTCGTTAATTAAACCCAGCGAAGACGATTCAATTAGACCCCTCACCACACAGCCGTTCGCCACTTCTCCATACCATTAAATCAAACAAATGTCTAGAAGATTGGCAGATAAATGTACAACATACTCTAAACAAACTGCCCAATAGCCAAAGAACTAAAAACTTATGAACACAAATTAACAAAACTAGATAAATAACTAATTTCCTCCAACCAATTACGCTAGAACATAGATGATCAGAGTCCAATACAAGCAGATCACGAAACAAAACTTCAATCAAGAAGATGTTCAGTGCATACAATGTTTCCTCATCAAACAAGTTGCAACACTTCTCATGGTTTTTGATCTTCCACTACTAGTGAACTATTGCAGATGAAGGGGGATCGAAGCAACCTTTCTTCATGCACTTTTCATTTCACCACTCCTTGGAAACGTAGATTTGTTAACCTTATTCCGAGTGCCATTCCAAAACAAACTCAACATACAAATCCTTGATTGCAATTAGGACCATAGATATTAGTGGCCCCGTTATAGCTCCCTCAATAACATCAAACATAACACCACTTTTATAAGCAAAAGCATAAACTATAACTTGTGAAAGACTATGCACTAAGTTGACAAACTGTATTCAAGGTGATTATTAAGGAATAACTCGCCTCTTATTTCCATATCCAATTATATGTTTCCTTTTTTAATCATTCAATAATTTTACTTCATAACCTTCATATATGTATAATTAGTTGAAGGCCTCTAAATTTGATTTAATAGACTCATGGTACCTTTAAATTCAGAATAGTTTAGATATCATATTTTAAATTCCTAAGGGGCATGGAGTTCCTTTGATATGCAGTAGTGAAACTTATGGCAATTAGTGAGACAAAATATGCACCAATGGAGACGACGTTTATCTTTCTCATCAGTAAAAATTCATAACTATGACGAATTTGTTGGAAGATGAAGAATTATAAAATCCGCATATCTTCATCCTAAGAATATTTATGCATATACATTAAGATTATTCATTGTCATGACCCAAATTTTCCTCTGTTGTGTGTCGTGATGGCACCTAGCCTTAGGGACTAGGTCAGCCTCATTAACAAAAATAGCAAACATATTTAACTAACATCTGACAATTTCAAGATAGAAAACTCTTTACAAATTTAAACCTAGAACCGGTAGTAAATGTCATAAGCTCTACTGAGTTACTAGGAGGTCTACAAACACAACTGTTTTGAAATAAAGACAAACGGTATAAACACAACATCAGAAGGCGACTCCAAAGCCTGAAAACACAGCAGCATGTTTACCTTGAGTCTCCCCAGCAAAATTCGCACATCTAACAAGCGATCGCCTGGCTCCGATATACCTATATGTGCACAAAAATATGCAGAAGTGTAGTATGAGTACACCACAGCGGTACCCAACAAGTATCATGACTAACCTCCATGGAGTAGTGATGAGGAACAGCCAAGACACCTACTAGACTAAATAACCTGAGCGATTATAAGTGTAGAACTAACAGAATACGATATCTCTATAAAGTTATGCATAATGACAACGATAATATGGTACTTGCAATAAGAAATAGAAAAAATAATTTGTAACGATCTGACCGGTCGTTTTGAGCTCTAGCGCGTCGTTCAGTGGTTTGAAGTCGTGAGCAGCTCCATTTCAGGTATTATGACCTGTAGGTGTGGTCGGAATTGAATTTCGGGAAGTTTAGAGTTGAATCGTAAAGAAAATTCTCATTTCAGAAGCCTTAAGTTGGAGAAATGGACTAAGATTGGAATCTTGAGTAAACGACCTCTGAATTAGGATTTGAAGGTTCCAGCATGTTCGTATGATGATTTCGGACTTGGGCGTATGTCCGGATCGGGTTTTGGATAACCTGGGAGCGTTTCGGCGTATATTATGGAAGATAGTAGTTTAGAAGAATTTCATAAATTTGGGCTTGAAGTGCATTTCAGTGATGTTGGTGTCCGTTTGGGATTCCGAGTCTGAGAATAGTTTCGTATGGTGATTCCGGAGTCAGGAACACGATCGGAAGTGAATTCGGATGTCCGGAAGTCATTTTGAAGTCATTTGGCTAAAGATAGAAATTTGAAGGTTTTGAAGAAATCCGACCGGAAGTGGAAATTATGATATCGAGGTCAGAATGCGATTTCAGAAGTTGGATCAGGTCCGTAATGTCGCATATGACTTGTGTGCAAAATTTGAGGTCAATCGGACGTGATTTGATAGGTTTCATTAAGCTTAAATCGGGTTGCGATTAGTGATTTCAATGTTGTTTGATGTGATTTCAAGGCTCGACTAAGTTCGAATGAAGTATTGGGACTGGTTAATAGTTTTGGTTGAGGTATCGGGGGCCTCGAGTGTGTTTCAGATGCTCAACGGGTCGATTCTTGCCTTGAGAGGGTTGCTGGTTTTCTGGTGTGAGTGCAGCAGGTTTTTACTCTATGCGATCACGTGAGTGGGTATGTGATCGCATAGAAGGATTTGGAGGCTGCTTGGATTTGGCCTATGCGATCACAGGGAGTTGTTTGCGATCGCATAGAAGGATTTGTGAAGGCTGTTGGTTTGTCCTACGCGATCACAGGGTATTGTATGCAATCGCAAAGTGGAAATTTTGGGGGCTCTTGAGATTGTCTTATGCGATCGCGTGAAGGGTAGTGCGATCGCATAGAAGGGGTCGTCTGGGTAGAATGTTTATAACCGTGATTTTTGACCATTTCCTCACTATTTCATCTTGGCATGGCGATTTTGAGAGGCTTCAAAGGGGGATTTTCATCATGCATTACAAGGTACGTAAATTCCTCCCGTTTTTAAGTTAAATACAAGATTATATGCATGGATTAGACATGGAAATTAGTAGGAGAATCTGGATTTTTTAGGAAAGACCTAGAAATGATAATTTGGATTTTTAGCCACAAATTTGAGCATGGAATTTAGAGTAAATTGTATATTTGAACTAGTGGAGCTATGGGTAGAATATATCTTCGAGAAATTTCGGATTCCGGGCACGTGGGCTCGAGGGAATTTTGGTCATTTCACTGAGCGGAGTTGGGAAATTATATAATTTGGAATTCTTGCGAATATTAGAGTATGTTTTCATTGGTTTGTCGTTGTTTGTATAGTTTCGGAGCGTTGTGCAACGTTTGGAGTCATCGGAAGGGCTTGGAGGCCGGTTATGGAATTTCGGAGCGACGTAAGTCTCCTTTCTAACTTTGTGAGGGGGAATTGTCCCCCTAGGTGAACTAAGTTAGTATGTGCTATTATCTTCGGGGGCTACGTACGCACGAGGTGACGAGAGTCCCTGCGTAGCTACTATTATGCCATGTCCGGTAGTCTAGGACCCACTAGCATGATTTATGTGTTGTACTCGTGATCCTGCTTGTATTACTTCACTGCTAATATGATCGAAATCGTACTTTAATATCTAAAGAAGACTAGAGTTCATTTTCTGAATCAGCTGGAAAGAGAATTGTTTTCCTCCGTGGATAATTGTATACCTGATAAAGTGATATTATTGAATATTATTAAACTTGGCAAATAAATTTTGAGAAAGGATTTAAATACTATTTTGTGGTTTTAAAAGAGAAATCTGTCATTTACTTGAGTATTTGTTTTCTCGACGTATTCGGGGTGGACTGTTGATTCTGCCTGACTGCATGTGACCGCTTCGCAATTTACATTCTGCGAGCGAACTGTTATTTCCCCCACTCTCATGGGAGCGTGTCGTACGCCACGGCGGATTGAAAGATGCACTTATGGTTCGGGCCGTTCGACCCTCGGCGGTGCATGGACATGACTATTATATTGAGAGGTGCACTTATTGTACGGGACGTTCGATCCTCGGCAGTGCACAAAGATGATCATTATGACGGCTCAGGCCGGTTGTCCTTATCTCGTATGCGCATGCTAAATTGTTAAATATTTTTTTATGGATTTTTTAAAAGTGATAAGTTATTTGGGGGGAAATAAAGAGGAAATTGTTTATTTAAGATATTTGGGGGGAAATGAGGAAGTGGTGACTGTTTGTTTACTTCCAGTATTTACTGGGATTTTAGTGCCTTATATATTGTTGCTTTACTACCTTTACATGCCTACCGTGTTCATCGTATGCTATTAATTAATTTGTTGTCCCTTAGTGAGTGTCTAATTCGACCCCTCGTCACTACCTCTCTGAGGTTAGGCGGGCGAATTACTAAGTACACGTTATTTTTGTACTCATGCTACACTTGATGTGCATTTTTATTGCACAGGTACTTTCATAGTGACATGGCTGGTTTGGAGACTTAGGCGAGCTGCACCATCCGGAGGCGATCCGCAGCTGTCAGAGTCTTCATCATACTGTATTTACTTCATTTTTAATTCCTTTTACAACTTGTATTTCGGACAAGCTTTGTGATGATTGTATAAATTCTTAGAAATTGCTCATGTACTTCTGACACCGGGTTCTGGGATGTGTTGGGATATAATTGCTACAATGGAATATTCAAACTATTGTTTTTACTCGACAAGATTTTATTTAGTTAATATGTAATAAAGTGAAAGGAAATGCTTTTTTTCATAAATGTTAAAATAGGAATTTATTTCAATTAATTAAAGATTGGATTGCCTGACAAGGATGTCCGGCGCCATCACGACCTTATGGATTTTGGGTCGTGACAACATGGTATCAGAGCTCTAGGTTCTCGTAGTTCGTACGAGTCATGAGCAAGTCTAGTAGAGTCTTGCGGATCGGTACAGAGACGTCTGTACTTATCTTCGAGAGGCTACAGGGCCGTTAGGAGTACTTCCCTTCTTGATTCCTCATCGTGCGATTCTATTCCTTTGAGGCTTATGCATATTCATTCCTACTCAATCTTACGCGTCGCGAAGCGCTTGCTATGAATCAGGAAATTTGGAATTGAAATGGAGTTACTGATGTAATTCGAGATGCTTCCATGTGTAATTGGTTGGGGTTGTTGTTATGGCCCTGCAAAAGAATAATTTTTAGTAATGGCTCTGTAGAAGAATAAGATGGTTCCATTTCTAGGAGGCCAGGTGTAGGAAGCGAAAGTCGAGCAGTCACAAAGTGGGGGAGCGACAGCATAGCTTGGAATTTGAAGATATTGTCGCGCATTTGATGGATGTCCATGAGGAGCGGACGGACTAGTAAAGTTGGTAAATGAAGCGGGCTTAGGATGGGATATTGATGTTGTAGAGGGTGTGCAGTACGACGTCGTTGGAAGGTGTCAGTTGGGTGATTTCCACAGGTGGGTTATCTCCTGTGAATAGGTTAGCAGTAGCATGGTTGGAAAGTTTCTGTGAGGGGTTCTAGTGGTTATTCAGTAAGAGGCAGAATCTGTGAATGATGCTAGAAAATTGAGTATTTAGGGAGTGCTAACAAGAGAATTTGGAAGAGTTGAACGGATTGGGTGAGCAGGATCAAGTTAACAAAGGAGAAAGGATCTCGGCAGGGTCTAGAGTGGTGTAAGGAATAGCTTCGGTCTAAGTAGGGGAGTCCCACCATCTGCAGTCGGGTTGTAGGATTGTCTTCTCATGGGGTTGCGGATTGTCGGCGTGTCGGCAAGTTATCACAGCTAAGGGAAAGGAGTAAAATGGTGATTGTGCGTAGGATTTGATGAAGGTGTGCAAAAGTTGGCCCTGTCAGACCGGGGTAAGGCTTTGGAAGATTCAGAATTTATGCTTAAGGCATAGGCGAGTTGTAAGGATAGTGATTCAGTCACGTGTTTCATTGAAAGGGGTGTTCATGTTCTAGGAGAGCCTTGGAGTTGATTGCATTTGGGACTAGTCAAAGTGGGTGACTCTCAATAGCGGTCCTGGTGAATTCAAAAGTTAAGAAGGCGGCGTTTAAGGGTTTCAGGCAGCAGTATGATCGAGAATCGAGCTTTTGCTGAGTAATTTCTGAGAAAAAGGAAGATGGTTGGAATATTCTATGATATGTTTCAGCATGCAAGATAGTATTGGAGGAGTGAGAGAAATAAAATCCGGATTGTAGAAATATTTTCAGGAGGGTGTGAGACGGGTTGCGGGATTTAGGCAGCATAGTCTCCTGAATCAAGGTCACTCGGGATGAGTGAGGGTTGATTTTGCTATGAGTTGAAGGAAGTTGCTATTATTCCTAAGGCGATTGAAGATGATTAAAAGAAGATAGATTGATTAGCCATGGTTGAAATGGCACATTTGTGGCAGTGATCAGTTCCTTTGATCTGATTAAGTTATGCATGTGGTTTGTGCCGGTGTGTGCGGGGCTTGTCGGCCGTTGTAATGGATGTCATGTGGGAGAATTTGAGTGATATGGCTTGTCAGTTATAGGAAGATCCCGGAAGGGTTATGGTGGTATAGACTACTACTTAAGGATTTGCATGTTGGGTGATTGTGGGAATTCACTCGTGTGTTGAGATGGTACTCTTGAATTGAGTTAAGTAAAAGGTTTCCATATGATGGAGTGTTATCCCTATTGGTGGTTCAGAAGTTATGATGGAATTCTTGCGCTACCTCATATTGGCATGTTAGGTGTGGTAAGCAGTATGTAACTGGGAGTGAGAATCGAGAATGCGATTCGGTGTTGACGAGGATGTCATGAGCTCGGATGAGCAAGAATAAGGGATTTGAAAGTTCAGAGTAAGCTAGTGTTATCTTCAGGGTCACCTGAGATTGATATTCAGTGGAAGAGGCTTTGTACCCTGGTTATGGGTTCTTGATTTGTCTTGCAGCGTAGTATGGCCAGTGGTGGATGTGCAGACTTGTTGTCTTGTGTGGAAGGCCGTGGAAGCATGACCGCGAAAATATTGTATAAGTGTGACATGTAGTCACTTGATGGATTGAAGATTTGGACTGAGTATAAGAAGTGCAATATTGTTTATTTGAGAATTTATGCCTGGAGGGCGTTCGGTTTAGTTGTTGTGTATTATGGGGTGTTTGTCCCGGTCATGATGGTTGTTCTTGCGTATTATGAGAGGAAGTGGGTTAATGTAGACCCAGGTGAGGCTATTAGCCTAGTTTGGTGCGAGCAAGGTAGACTCGATGTTTGTGGATGGATTTAATATGATTATGGGCTTCATGTGAGGTAGATATAAATCATTTCAGTATAGCACTCCTCAAGGAGGAGTGTTGGGATATCAGGTTTTGTCCCGTCTTCATCAAATTCAGGTAATATTGATTTTGCCGTGTGAGTTGTGAAACGGCTTGATAATCTCGTATGTATTGTGGTCCCGCGTAGTGATGATGTTATGTGAGCAGGATAGCTCTTGAGATCCATANATGGTATTATGCACTTAGCGTGCTTGTGACCGATATTCAGTAATTTGTAATAGTGAGCAAATCATCTCCGTGTATATCTTCTTAAGTAAATTTTATGATGGGATTGGGTGGCACGCCGCCACGGATATGTTATTAGGATCGGGTTGCACACCGCAACAATGTGATGATGAGTAAGGTACCTATATTTGTTTTCTTATGTTTACTCCCTATTTTCTGAGAACAGTTCATATTAGTTGCGTGAGTTGAATAGCCCCTTCCTGAGTCTTTTCTTATTATCATGCTCAAGTTATGGCCTATTGGCGCGATGTGGTATCATGTGAGGATGTTGGTCATGTTGGGGTGATTTGTTGTCTGAGCAATTCATACTGGGTGAGACGAGATTATCGGATCAGGGATCAGTGAGATAAGGTTATATGAAGTGTATATTAAAGAACAAATTCCAACGGTTGGTTCATAATGAGGTGATGATTCTAGTCAAGATGAGATATTCAATGATTTGTTAACTCTGTAGTTGGTTATGAGTTTCTACCCGTCTCCTCCGTTGTGGTTGTATCGCCAGCATTATAGCAGGATGTATATATATATATGTCACGATGTGCCTTGGGAGCATCGGATTCATGGAATTTTGGGCTATTAAGGTTCATGGAACGTCATTGTGGTTAGATGATGAATTTTGCGGTGCATGGTGCTAATTCATCAAAGGTATGCAGTCATGTTCTAGTATATCGTGTGGTAGTTGATACGGTTTTTATACATTGGAACTGGGCCTGGCAGAGAAATTTCAAGTGTTGGAACTGGATTCTGAGCTTGTTATATGGATAAATAAGAAATCTTCATGTTTGATCAAGCTAATGTACTCAACTGGGTTGTGGTAGCACGGGCAGGTGCACGAGGTGTTAAACAGTGATTTCAGATAACTCCAGAGCAGTTCTTAGCACGTTCGAGGACGAAAGTCGGTTTAAATGGGGGAGAATGTAATGAATCCACCGGTCATTTTGAGCTCTAGCGCATCGTTCAGTGGTTTGAAGTCGTGAGCAGCTCCATTTCAGGTATTATGACTTGTAGGTGTGGTCGGAATAGAACTTCGGGAAGTTTAGAGTTGAATTGGAAAGAAAATTCTCATTTTAGAAGCCTTAAGTTGGAGAAATGGACTATGATTGGAATCTTGAGTAAACGACCTCCGAATCAGGATTTGAAGGTTCAAGCAGGTTCGTATGATGATTTCGGACTTGGGCGTATGTCTGGATCGGGTTTTGGATAACCCGGGAGCGTTTCAGCGTATATTATGGAAGATAGCATTTTAGAAGAATTTCATAAACTTGGGCTTGAAGTGCATTTCAGTGATGTTGGTGTCCATTTGGGATTTCGAGTTTGGGAATAGATTCGTATGGTGATTCCGGAGTCGGGAGCGCGATCAGAAGTGAATTCGGATGTCCGGAAGTCATTTTGAAGTCATTTGGCTAAAGATAGAAATTTGAAGGTTTTGAAGAAATCCGACCGAAGTGGAAATTTTAATATCGAGGTCGGAATGTGATTCCGGAAGTTGGATAAGGTCCGTAATGTCGCATATGATTTGTGTGCAAAATTTGAGGTCAATCGGATGTGATTTGATAGGTTTCATTAAGCTTGAATCGGGTTACGATTAGTGATTTCGGTGTTGTTTGATGTGATTTCAAGGCTCGACTAAGTTCGAATAAGGTATTGGGACTGGTTGGTAGTTTTGGTTGAGGTCTCGGGGGCCTCGGGCGTGTTTCTGATGCCCAACGGGTCGATTCTTGCCTTGAGAGGGTTGCTGGTTTTCTGGTGTGAGTGCAGCAGGGTTTTACTCTATGCGATCGCGTGAGTGGGTATGCGATCGCATAGAAGGATTTGGAGGCTGCTTGGATTTGGCCTATGCGATCACGTGGCAGTGTATGCCATCGCATGGAGGAAGAGTTGGAGGCCCTGGGAATTTGCTTATGCGATCGCGGGGAGTTGTTTGCGATCAGATAGAAGGATTTGTGAAGGCTGTTGGTTTGTCCTACGCGATCACAGGGTCTTGCATGCGATCGCACAGAGGAAATTTTGGGGTCTCTTGAGATTGGCTTATGCGATCACGTGAAGGGTAGTGCGATCACATAGAAGGGGTTGTCTGGGCAAAATGTTTATAACCGTGATTTTTGGCCATTTCCTCACTATTTCATCTTGGCATGGCGATTTTGGGAGGCTTCAAAGGGGGATTTTCATCATGCATTACAAGGTAAGTAAATTCCTCCCGTTTTTAAGTTAAATACAATATTATATGCATGTATTAGACATGGAAATTAGTAGGAGAATTGGGATTTTTGAGGAAAGACATAGGAATGGTAATTTGGATTTTTAGCCATGAATTTGAGCATGGAATTTAGAGTAAATTGTATATTTGAACTAGTGGAGCTATGGGTAGAATATATCTGCGAGAAATTTCGGATTCCGGGCACGTGGGACCAAGGGCATTTTGGTCATTTCACTGAGCGGAGTTGGCNAGCGACGTAAGTCTCCTTTCTAACTTTGTGAGGGGGAATTGTCCCCCTAGGTGAACTAAGTTAGTATGTGCTATTATCTTCGGGGGCTACGTACGCACGAGGTGACGAGAGTCCGTGCGTAGCTACTATTATGCCATGTCCGGGTAGTCTAGGACCCACTAGCATGCCTAATGTGTTGTACCCATGATCCTTCCTGTATTACTTGACTGCTAATATAATCGAAATCGTAATTTAATATCTAAATAAGACTAGAGTTCATTTTCTTAATCAGCTGGAAAGAGAATTGTTTTCCTCCGTGGATAATTGCATACCTGATAAGGTGATATTATTGAATATTATTGAACTTGGCAAATAAATTTCGAGAAAGGATTTAAATACTTTTTTGTGGTTTTAAAAGAGAAATTTGTCATTTACTTGAGTATTTATTTTCCCGGCGTATTCGGGGTGGACTATTGATTGTACCTGACTTCATATGACCGCTTCGCAATTTACATTCCGCGAGCGGAGTGTTATTTCCCCCACTCTCATGGGAGAGGTCTGTACGCCATGGCGGATTGAAAGATGCACTTATGGTTCGGGCCGTTTGACCCACGACAGTGCATAGATATGATTATTTTATTGAAAGATGCACTTATGGTTCGGGCCGTTCGACCCTCTGCAGTGCATAGACATGTCTATTATATTGAGAGGTGCACTTATGGTACGGGCCGTTCGATCCTCGGCAGTGCACAAAGATTATTATTATGACTGCTTAGGCCGGTTATCCTTATCTCGTATGCGCATGCTAAATTGTTAAATGTTTTTTCATGGATTTTTAAAAGTGATAAGTTATTTGAGGGAAATAAAGAGGAAACTGTTTATTTAAGATATTTGGGGGAAAATGAGGAAGTGGTGAATGTTTGTTTACTTCAATATTTATTTGGATTTCAGTGCTTTATATATATTGCTGCTCTACTACCTTTACATGTCTACCGTGTTCATCATATGTTGTTAAGTAATTTGCTGGCCCTTAGTGAGTGTCTAATTCGATCTCTTGTCACTACTTCTTTGAGGTTAGGCGGGCGAATTACTGAGTACACGTTATTTTTGTACCCATGATACACTTGCTGTGTATTTTTATTGCACAGGTACTTTCATAGTGACATGGTTGGTTTGGATACTTAGGCGAGCCACACCATGCGGGGGCGATCCGCAGCTGTCAGAGTCTCCCTCATATTGTATTTATTTCATTTTTAATTCCTTGTCCAACTTGTATTTCGGACAAGCTTTGGATGATTGTATAAATTCTGAGAAATTGCTCATGTACTTGTGACACCGGGTTCTGGGATGTGTTGGAATATAATTGCTAAAATGGAATATTCAAACTATTGCTTTTACTCGACAAGATTTTATTTAGTTAATATGTAATAAAGTGAAAGGAAATGCTTTTTTTCATAAATGTTAAAACAGGAATTTGTTTCAATTAATTAATGATTGGCTTGCTTGACAATGATGTCCGGCGCCATCACGACCTTATGTATTTTGGGTCTTGACACAATTAGCAGCAGAACACAACAAGTAATAACACAGTAGAGTAAGCTGAACACAGTCTAAATCTGGTGAACACAATTAAAAGAAGGACAAGTAACAACTAGTGAAAATAACCACTTCCACATTAGGTTTTATTTAATAATCTCCACGAGGTACTGAACCTCAAAATATTCATAAGTCACAAGTCCCAAATTGTGAAATGGCATCTTGTTCCTTCATTACAACCAATAACTACACAGATGAGCACGTGCAAATAGAACCATTTGCACATAGAGGCAAATAGACGAGGGTGTATAGAAATGATCTGTAACATCAGGATCCATTTTCTTAAATCGTTAGGGGAGATTAACTACGTGTATTCTTGTGCTAGTGTTCTATCACAGTTCCAGTCAACAAGTAAGAGTATGAATGGCATATAAGAAACGATCACCACGTAATGAACACGGTATAACTCACACAGAGTAGGCACACCACTACACAAATAATCAACAATAAAAGTGCCCAGGTCCATCACAAGTCATCATAATCAATCCTCGACATAGCCCATCTTGTCTCGCCACGTGCGCAATAATAAAGTAAATGCATGCCTTGTCTCACCACACGTGCATTGTCTCACCACACGGGCATAATAAGGTTCCCACCTTGTCTCGCCACATGCGCAACCCATATATATAGCCCGCCTTGTCGCATCTCATGTGCAAATATCAATACTAACAATAGCACGGCAGAAACCTCATGCAACACTATAACATCCATACGGCAGAAACCTCATGCAACACTATAACATCCATACGGCAGAAACCTCATGCAACACTATAACATCCACACGGCAGAAACCTCTTGCATCACAATAACAATCACACGATAAAAATTTCATGCATCACAATAACAACCGCACGACAGAAAGCTCGTGCATCACAACAACAAGTAAAATAGAAACAATGACAATAATACAAGAGTAAGACAAATAAATCAACTCAGAATATCCAGAACTCAAAGAAATGGAAGAAACAAACTCACAAGGAAAGACAAAATAGAAAATAACGATACCACCTGTCAATAGTTCAACAAGGAAGAGATATTGTGTAGCAATGGCCTCCACATAAGTGTAATTCAAAAACAAGGGAGATATCACGAGTCGATAATTCTAAATAAGGATAAGGCAACTATGATAAAGGATAAGTAACTTCATTTAGGATTTAGTACTCACGAAAAAGGCACAACAATTACAATTAAGGATAAGCAACGAAAATGATAATCATGGCCTCAATTCACGATAAATAATTACAAAAGAGATAATAATAATTTCAAATAAAGATAAGCAGTTAGGAAAGATGGCATAGCAATCGAAGAGACAACAACTTCAGTTAAGGCACAAAAGAGTCAAATAGGTAATAAGAGTGGAGCATGAAGCAATTAATTTCAAATAAAACATGTAGAGGTGAAACTAGTAAATGGGAAAACTTAATATAATGAAACAACTTCATATCTAATGAACATAAGAATCTACGTGCCCTAAAAGGTCAATTTTTCACAGATAAAATCGTGCACATACTCGTCACCTCGCGTACACGGACTTTACATGAAACAATTAGCATAAAATATTCAAATCCTAAGGGGTAGTTCTCCACCACAAGGTTAGGCAAGATACTTACCTCGAAGAAGATAAACCGACACTCTAAAATGAACTTCTCGAGTGAAATGACCTCCAGACGGCTCAAATCCAGCCAATATAACTTCAAAGCATAAATAAAACTCATAAGAAACTATTATGTATCATAAGGCCTCAATCTTTATCAAAAACTAAAAATCAACCCAAAAGTCAACCCCCGAGCCCGCACCTCAAAACCCAAAAAATTTCCCAAAAATCGAACAACTTTCTGATACGAGTTCAGCCATACTAAAATTATCCAATTCCGACACCAATTCGTCCCTTAATCATCATTTTACACTTTGAAAGTTTTCTTAAGAAATCCCATTTTCCTCAACTCAAATCAGTAATTTAATAATAAAAATAAAGATGGAAACATCAAATATAATAAATTCTAGGTGAAGAACACTTACCCCAATGATTGGCTTGAAAACCCCACGAGAAATCTCTAAAAACCGAGGTGTAGAACTCAAAATATGAAGAAAATGGCCAAACCCTCGACTTATATGATTCTGCCCAGGACATCTGCATGTGCAAAAAAGGAAGCGCATTTGCGCTCTCGTATTTGTGAAAAAATTTTGCATCTGTGAATTCAGATTACAAAGAAAGAGTCTGCAACTGCTCACAATATAGCCGCACCCACGACACCACAGAAGCGTCACAAGGAGCGCAGAAGCGAGATGCTTCGCAGATGCGATCGCTGGATCGCAAAAGCGGCCTTTGCACTTGTGTGGCCGCCTCCACGGAAGATACACAACAGGACCTACACCAACGAACAAGAACCTCACAGAAGCGGCTCCGCATCTACGATCAAACCTCCGCAGATGCGGATACACCAGAACACTGCCCAACACCAGCCTTGGCCAATATGTTTCAATTGTTATGAAGCTCATCCGAAACTCACCCAAGCCCTTCGGGACCTCACCCAGATATACCAACACATCCTAGCCTCAAATCACATCAAACAACGTCGAAACTATGGATCGTACCATGAGTCGAACTTATGAACTTTCAAATCTTCCAACTTCTAAAACTCACGCCGAAACCTATCAAATCAACCCAGAATGACGTCAAATTTTGCAGGCAAGTCCCAAATGACGTAATGGATCTGTTCCAACTATCAAAATCGCATTCCGACCCTAGTATCACCAAAGTCAACTCTTGGTCAAACCTCTGAACCTTCCAAACTTCAATTTTTCCAACTTTCACCAAAATGCTTCGGATTGCCCTACAGACCTCCAAATCCAAATCTGGACGCACGCCTAAATCCAAAATCAATGTACAAAGCTGTTGGAACCATCAAAACCCCATTCTGGAGTCATTTTCACAGAAGTCAAATTTCGGTCAACTTATATCGCTTAAGCTTCTAAAACAAGAATCCCTCTTCCAAATTGACTCCGAATCATCCGGTAACTGAGCTCGGCCACACACGAAAGTCATAACACGTGATACAAAGTTGTTCAAAACCTTATGCCATCGAACGGGAATTTAATACTCAATAAGCCGCTCTCGTAAAGTGGAACGTAGTAAAAGCAACCCCACCCGTCTCCACAATACCCATATGAGGAAAATGTGGTGGCACTCGTCTAGAAAGCCCTGAGAACCCTCTGAAGACAAACCATTAAATGTAGGAGGGTCATACTTCTTGAACCTTGCAAGTCTAAGTTTCTCTTCCTCAGATGCAGCTTCCATAACCACGGACTGAACTAGAATCATAGGATGTGTCGCCATGACACCTGGAACCTGACCAACATGAACTCGCTACTCTGGAGTGTGGACGGCAAGAATCTGGGTTCCTCTCCTAGTCTGTGAAGTAGCCGGTGCAACCGAAATCAACCCTCCTGATCCAATATACAAAAAATGCTCAGGAATTGTGCTAAAATCTCCTGAAGTCCGGGGGTAACAATTGGAACCTCTGGTACCTGTCCCCCAAACGGAGCTACTGGAGGCTCCTCAACTACTGCTCTAGTAGGTGTGTTATCTGTGACACATGCTCCTTATCGACCTCCGCCTCTGCCCCTAGCAACACCTGCTCTGGGGGCAGCGTCATCAGTAGCTGCAGCTCGTGTCCTCACCATCTGTGAGAGAATGGAATGATAAAAGCTCAAACTTCGAGACCAATAAACTCATACGATAGGAATAAAGGAAGTGAAATTGTCCTAATAGTTTTGTAGCCTCACTAAGATAAGTACAGATATCTCCGTACCGATCTGCAAGACTCTACTAAACTCGCTTATGACTCGTAGCACCTACAAACCTAGAGCATTGATACCAACTTGTCACGACCCAAATTTTCCTCTGTTGGGTGTTGTGATGGAACCTAGCCTAAGGGACTAGGCCAACCTAACATTAACTAAAATAGCAACAATATTTAACTAACATCTGACAATTTCAAGATAGAGAACTCTTTACATATTTACAAATCCCAAAACCGATAGTACAAGTCATAAGCTCTACTGAGTTACTAGGAGATCTACAAATAATTGTTTTGAAATAAGGACAAACAGTATAAAAAAAAAATTAGAAGGTGACTCCAAAGCCTGCGAACGCAGTAGTAGGTTTACCTTGAGTCTCCACAGCAAAATCCGCATAGCTAACAAGCAATCGACTTACTCCAATATACCTGGATTTGCAGAAAAATATGCAGAAGTATAGTATGATTACACCACAATGATACCCAGCAAGTATCAAGATTAACCTCTGTGGAGTAGTAACAAGGAACAGTCAAGACGCCTACTGGACTAAATAACTTGAGTGAGTATAAGTGTAGAACTAACGGAATACGATATCTCTATAAAGTTATGCATAATGACAACAATAATGTGGTACTTGCAATAAGATATAGAAACAACAATTAGCAGTGGAACACAACAAGTAATAACATGTAGAGTAAGCTAAACACAGTCTAAATTCAGTGAACACAATTAAAAGAAGGGCATGTAGCAACTAGATGAAAATGACCACTTTCACATAAGGTTTTATCCAATAATCTCCACGAGGTACTGAACCTCAAAATATTCATAATTCACGGGTCCCAATTTGTGAACCCTAAACACTTCGCTTCTTGTGCCTTCATTACAACCAATAACTGCATGGACGACACACATGCCAATAGAACCCTTATCACATAGAGACAAATAGACGAGGGTGTATAAAAATGATCAATAACATCAGAATCCATTTTCTTAAATCGTTAGGGGTGATTAACTACGTGTATGCTTGTGCTAGTGTTCTATCACAGTTCCAGTCAACAAGTAAGAGTATGAATGGCACATAAGAAATTATCACCACGAAATGAACACGGTATAACTCACACAGAGTAGGCACACCACTACAAAAATAATCAATAATAACAATGCCCCCAGGCCATCACAAGTCATCACAATCAATCTCCTACATAGCCCATCTTTTCTCGCCACGTGCGCAATAATAAAGTAAATGCCCGCCTTGTCTCGCCACACGTGTATAATAATATTCCCACCTTGTCTCCAAACATGTGCAACCCATATATAGACTGCCTTGTCACGCCGCATGTGCAAATATCAATAATAACAATAGCACGACAGAGACCTCGTGCAATGAAATAACATCCACACAATAGAAACCTGGTGCATCCCAATAACAATTGCACGGAAAAAAGCTCGTGCATTAGAATAACAAACTCATGGCAGAAAGATCGTGCATCACAACAACAAGTAAAACATCAACAATGACAATAACGCAAAAATACGGAAAATAAATCAACTAAGAAATTCCAAAACTCAAAGAAACAAAAGAAACAAACTCACAAGGAAAGACAAAACAGAAAATAATGATACCAACTAGCAATAGCTCAACAAGGAAGAGATACTGTGTAGAAATGACCTCTACATAAGTGCAATTCAACAACAAGGGAGACATCACCAGTCGATAATTCTAAAGAAGGACAAGGCAACTACGATAAAGGATAACTAACTTCATTTAGGATTTACCACTCATAAAAAAGGCACAACAATTACAATTAAGGATAAGCAACAGAAAAAATAATCATGGCCTCAATTAAGGATAAATAATTACAGAAGAGATAATAATAATTTCAAATAAAGATAAGCAGTTAGGAAATGATGGCATGGAAATCGAAGAGGCAACAATTTCGGTTAAGGCACACAAGAGTCAAATAGGCAATAAGACTGGAACATGAAGCAATTAATTCCAAATAAAACACGTACGGGTGAAACTAGTAAATGAGAAAACTTAACATAATAAAACAACTTCATATCTAATGAACATAAAAATCTACGAGCCCTAAAAGGTCAATTTTCCGAAAATAAGCCCCCGCACGTACTCGTCACCTCGCGTACACAGACTTTACATGATACAATTAGGATAAAAGACTCAAATCCTAAGGGGTATTTCCCCCACACAAGGTTAGGCAAGATACTTACCCAAAGAAGATAGACCGACGCTCTAAAATAAACTTCTCGAGTGAAATAATATCCGGACGGCTCAAATCCAGCCATAATAACTTCAAAGCATAAATAAACTCATAAGAAACTATTCTGGATCATAAAGCCTCAATCTTTATAAAAATCTAAAAATCATCCAATAGGTCAACACTCGGTCCCGCACACCGGAACCCGACAAATTTTACAAAATCCGAACACCTATTCCGATACGAGTTCAACTATACTAAATTTATCTAATTCTGACACCAATTCGTCCCTCAAATCATCATTTTACACGTTGAAAGTTTTCTTCAAAATCCCCATTTTCCTCAACTCAAAACACTAATTTAATATTGAAAACAAATATGGAAACATGGAATATAATAAATTCTAGGTGAAGAACACTTACCCCAATGATTGGCTTGAAAACCCACGAGAAATATCTAAAAATCGAAAGTTGGAATTTTGGTGATTTTGGCCGGCAGTGGAAATTTTGATATCGGGGTCAGAAGGGAATTCCGGAAGTTGGAGTAGGTTCGTGGTGTTATTTTTGACTTGTGTGTATAATTTGAGGTCAATCGGACATGGTTTGATAGGTTTCGGCATCGTTTGCGAAATTCGGAAGTTTAGAAATTCTTAGGCTTGAATCCGGGTGTAATTTGGGGTTTAATGTTGTTTTGAGTGATTCGCAGGTTCACCTAAGTTTGTATTGGGTTGTATGACTTGTTAGTATGTTTTTTTGAGGTCCCAAGGGCCTCGGGGTGATTTTGGGCGGTTAACGGATTGATTTGAGTTGAAGAATTGCAGATAAAGTTGTTGTTACTGGTGTAACCGCACCTGCAAAGTGGGAACCGTAGGTGCGAGTCCGCAGAAGTGAAGGAGGAGCTGCAGATGTGGCTAAGAAGGAACTGGGCAGAGGACGCAAGTGCGATGGCATTCTCACACTTGCGGTCGTCGCAGAAGCGGGTCTCGGGCGCATGTGCGCATTTGGAACGCAGGTGCACGTTTTGAACGCAGGTGCGATGTGGATTCCGCACCCGCGAAGATTGCATATGCGGTCAACTGATCATAGGACCGGAGGTAGAGTTTAAGTGATTTTTTGTAGAAGTGGAGCTTAGTCCGCAGATGCGGCTCCGCAGGTGCGGTTTTGCTGGGCAGAAACTATAAATAGAGGACTTCGAGATTTTTTGCCATTTTCACATTTTAGAACTCGGACTTTGGGGATTTTTGAAGGGATTTCGAAGTTATCACTGGAGTAAATTCCTTGAGCCTATCTATCTTCAGTAATGGTGTTTTCCCGTTGATTTTACACCTAATTAGTGAGGTTTTAAAGTGAAAATTGGGGCTATAGTGCTTGGGAATTGGAGAGTGAATTTTAGGATTTTTGAGGGGCAATTGAGGTCGAATTTTGATAAATTTGGTATGGTTAGACTCGTGAGTGAATTGGCTTTCGGGTTTTATGACTTTCGTCGGGTTTGGAGACGTGGGACTTCGATTTGGCTCCAATGTAGTAGTTTTCGTGTGTGATTGATCCCTTTAGCCTATCTTAATTATCTTGTGCTGCTTGTGGCTAGATTCGGGCCATTTGGAGGCCGAATTGAGAGGCAAAGGCATTGCGGAGTAGAGATTTTCTCGGTTCAAGGTAAGTAACGCTTTCAAACTTGGTCTTGAGGGTTCGAAACCCCAAATTTACTTGTTATATTGTTGGTATTGAGGTGACACGCATGCCAAGTGACAGGCGTGCACCGTGACAATTGTGACCTGGTTGGTTCCATGGCACCGTATAGTGACTCTATCTTGTTGATGTTCATGTTTTCACTGTGATAAAGTAGTTGAGTTGTCGATCATGTTAGATATCATGTTTAGGCTTATTATCGGTATTGTGGAGATCCAAAGTGGTCATTTCCTGTTGTCACTTTATTTATTTTACTGATATTTTGTACTCAGTCATATACATGCATTTTAATGTCATATGCCAGTCTCAGTTGCTATCGATTGCATCATCGTATTACTGTTTCGGGCTAGTTTTCATGACATTTTTGAGCCCATGAGTGATACTAGAGAGGTTGATGAATGAGTGAGGCCGAGAGCCGATTTGAGTGACAAATATGGGATCGGGCTGCACGCCGTAACGGATATATTGATGTTATGATAGCGCTTGGGCCGTAGGAGCTCCTCCGGAGTATGTAACACACCCCTAGTGAGAGCGGTTGATATTATTGAGGGATGGATCTTCCTTGGACATGGATCTTTTCTGAAGTACTTGTTACTTGGAGATGGATCTTCTCCACAGGGCTGGAATCTCCCTTTTCCTTGGTATTGGGTGACCTATGGTCAGGGTTGTATATATTCCGAGATAGATCTTCCCTGGGCCGTATGATCCATATACAGTACTGAGTGGTTGAGATATCGAGAGTGAGAGCATTTGAGGCTGATAGCATAGTCCATCACTTACATTATATGCATTGGCATGTAGTGAAAATAGAATCATATTCATTACACTGTATGGATCTGCTTTATTTCCTGGTTATGAATTTCCTAATTGACACTGTATAGATCATATTCATTACATAGTCTACGTTTCTGTACATTTATTTCATGTTATTTATATCGATTGAGTTCGTCACTATCTTCAGTGCAAAGTTTGGACTTGTTACTTACTGAGTTGGTGTACTCACGTTACTCCCTGCAGCTTGTGTGTAGATTCAGGCATTTTTGGTCACTGCGGTGGCTGCTGATTTAGACATCGGAGTATGGGGACTATCGAGGTAGCTGCATGGCGTTCGCGGTCCTTGGTTTCCCTTCCTTAGTTTATCTGTACTTTCAGTTTATTACTCTGGATACTGTTGTGAACTATCTTCCGGTTTTTAGACGCTCATTTACTCAGTGACGTCCCGATTTTTGAGATGGTTGTATCGTGTTTGGATAATTCTATTTTCAAAAGACTTTTCCTTAAATGTTAATCTTTCTGCTGTTATTTCAAAAGGCGTTTTACTGTATTGGAAAATGTTGAATTTAGGCTTGCCTAGATCTACGATAGGCGCCATCACGACGGTCGTTTTTCGGTCGTGAGAAGTTGGTATCAGAGCCTAGGTTACATAGGTCTCACAAGTCATGAGTGGGTTTAGTAGAGTCTTGCAGATCGGTATGGAGACGTCTGTACTTATCTTCGAGAGGCTGCAGAACCCTTAGGAAATCTCCACATTCTTGAATTCTTATCGTGCGAATCAGTTGATTCTGGTAACTAAACATATGTTGTTTCATTCTCTCAAATATAATCAGGACTCGTGTCACCGGGCAGGAGGGCCATCCACTAGTACCACCAACCAGGGCCGCGAGAGGCCGAGGTCACGGTAGAGGCCGCGGTAGGGGCAGAGGTGCATGCCATGCAGTAGATGGGGAAGTACCTGTAGATCCACCAGTTTCCTCAGATCAGGACCAGATCCCAGTTGTGGATGCACTAGCGAGGCCAGCTTAGGCACCACCTGCGCCCATCTTGATTCATGTCCTTCAGGAGGCCTTTTCTCAGATTCTGACCGTGTGCACTGGCCTTGCTCAGGCGCTCTCTGTTTCGACGGCCGCAACCACTTCTCAGGCCGAGGGAGGCACTCATACTCCCTCCACCCGCACACCTGAGCAGGTTGTACATGGACTCCAGACACCAGGAGTACCACCAACTTAGCCGGTTGCAGCTGCTCAGGACTATGTGGTTCCTGCTATGCCTGAGGATGAGCATCATAGGTTGGAGACATTTGGCGTGTCATGCTATCTAGTTGGTTCCCACAAACAGGGAGAGGATCATGAGGTTTATATATGGCCTCACTTATCAGTTACGATTGCTTATGACTAGAGAGAGTGTATGGTGCTAATTTTGATGAGGTTGTCGACATTGCTTGGCAGATTCAGATAGTTCGCAGTCAGGGGCGGTTTGAGAGGAAGGCCAAGAGGCCTCGTGGACAGGGTGGATTTAGTGATGCTCATTCTATGGTCAGTTCCATCACGGTAGAGATCGTCCTTTCAGGCATGCTCAGACGACTCGCCAAGTTCATCGTGGTGCATCATCCAGGCATGGGTCACATGATTATTAGTAGGGCCAGTCATCATTTGGTGCTCTACCAGCTTAGAGTTCGTCTCATGCACCATCAGCTCAGGGTTCATCTGTGTTAGGACCTTCTAGTGGTTATTTCGGTGCTCGAGGTTCTCTTCAGTTCCCACCGCTATTTGCAGGTGAGGGTGCTTTGAGTGTGGAGATTTGGGTCATATTAAGATGTATTGACCCCGCCTTTTAGGAGGTTCATCTCAGCAGAGGAGTCAGCCTGCGACTTTACCACCGGTTGCTTCACCACCTGCCCAGCCAGCTAGGGGGTGGAGCTCAGTCAGCTAGGGGCCACTCGAGAAGGGGAGGCCGATCAGGGGGAGGCCAAGCCCGTTTCTATGCCCTCCCTACCAGACCAAATGTTAGTGCTTCAGATGCTGTGATTACAGGTATTGTCTCAGTTTGCCACAGAGATGCCTCTGTATTGTTTGACCCTAGTTCCACTTATTCATATGTTTTCTCATATTTCGCTCATTTTCTGGATATGCCCCGTGATCTTTAGTTTTATCTGTTCATGTATCTATTCATGTGGGCGATACTATTATTCTGCACCGCGTATATCGGTCATGTGTGGTGACTATTGGTTGTCTCCATGTCATGTTGTTCTAGATTATCATGATAATACCGTGACGTTGGTGATGCCAGGGTTGCCGAGGGTTGAGTGGAGCGGTTCTATAGACTATGTACCCAATAGGGTAATTTCATACTTAAAGGCTCATGGTTGAGAAGGGTTGTCTATCCTATTTGGATTTTTTTAGGGATGTTAGCCCAGAGGCTTCTGCTATTGATTCTGTTCCTGTGGTGCGTGATTTTCCAGATGTGTTTCCTGCAGACCTACCGGGCATGTCGCCTGACAGTGATATTGACTTTGATATTGATTTGGTGCCGAGCACTCAGCCCATTTGTATCCCACCATATCATATGGCACCGATAGAGTTTAAGGATTTGAAGGAAAAGCTTCAGGAACTCCTTGATAAGGGGTTTATTCGGCCTAGTGTGTCACCTTGGGGTGCACCAGTTCTATTTGTGAAAAAGAAGGATGATTCTATGAGGATGTGCATTGATTACAGGCATTTGAACAAGGTCACAGTCAAGAACAAGTATCCATTTCCACGTATTGATGGTCTATTTGACCAGCTTCAGGGAATGAGGGTGTTCTCCAAGATTTATTTGAGGTCAGGGTATCACCAACTGAAGATTCGGGATTCGAATATTCTTAAGACAAATTCCAGGACCCGATATAGCCATTATGAGTTCCTGGTGATGTCTTTTAGGCTGATTAATGCCCCTGCAGCGTTCATGCATTTGATGACCAGTGTATTCCAACCTTATTTGGACTCATTTGTTATTCTGTTCATTGATGAAATCCTGGTGTACTCTTGTAGCCAGGATGAGCATGCTCAGCATCTGAGGATTGTGTTACAGAGGTTGAGGGAGGAGGAGCTTTATGCGAAGTTCTCCAAGTGTGAGTTTTGGATAGGTTCAGTGGCGTTCATGGGGCACGTGGTGTCCAGTGAGGGTATTTAGGTGGATCCGAAGAAGATTGAGGCGGTGCAGAGTTGGCCTAGACCACGGATATTTGGAGCTTTCTTAGTTTGGCGCGCAATTACTATCGTTTTGTGGAGGGTTTCTCATCTATTGCATCACCCTTGACCAAATTGACCAGAAATGGTGCTCCATTCAGGTGGTTGGATGAGTGCGAGGAGAGCTTTCGGAAGCTCAAGACTGCTTTGACCACGACTCCAGTTCTAGTTCTGCCATCAGCTTCTGGTTCTTATGCCTCACGGATAGGTATTGGATGTGTTCTAATGCAGGAGGGTAGAGTGATTTCTTATGCTTCGCGCCAGTTGAAGACCAATGACTATCATGTCCATGATCTTGAGTTAGTAGCTATTTTTCACGCCTTGAATGGCGGTACTATTTGTACGGGGTTCATTATGAGATATACACTGATCACCGACATTTTCAGCATCTGTTCAAGCAGAAGGATCTCAACCTGCATCAGCGGAGGTGGTTGGAGCTTCTTAAGGACTATGATATCACGATTTTATACCATCCCGGGAAGGCCAATGTGGTGACTGATGCCTTGAGTCGCCGGGCATAGATTTTGGGGAGTTTAGCGTATCTTCTAGCAGCAGAGAGACCCTTGGTGTTGGATGTTCAGGCCTTAGCTAGTCAGCTTGTCAGATTGATATTTCGTAGCCGAGTTGTGTATTGACCTGTGTGGTCTCCAGGTCTTCCTTTTATGATTGTATCAGGGAGCGTCAGTATGATGACCCACATCTACTCGTCCTTCAGGACAGGGTTCGGTGAGGTGATGCTAGAGATGTGGCTATTGGTGATGAAGGCGTGTTGAGGATGCAGGGCCGGATATGTGTGCCCAATGTGGATGGGCTTCGGGATTTGATTCTTGAGGAGGCCCACATCTCGCGAAGATGTACCAAGATTTGAGACAGCACTATTGGTGGAGGAGGATGAAGAGAGATATAGTTGGGTTTGTAGCTCGGTGTCTCAATTGTCAGTAGGTTAAATATGAGCATTAGAGACCCGGTGACTTGCTCCAGAGGTTAGAGATTCCAGAGTGGAAGTGGGAGCGGATCACCATGGATTTCGTAGATGGGCTCCCACGGACTTCGAGGAAGCTCGATGCTATTTGGGTGATTGTGGATCGGCTGACCAAGTCTGTGCACTTCATTCCAGTTGCTACTACTTATTTGTAACGACCCGACCGGTCGTTTTGAGCTCTAGTTCGTCGTTCGGTGGTTTGAGGCCATGAGAAAATTCACTTCAGGTATTATGACTTGTACGCATGGTCGGAATTGAAATTCAAAGTGGATTTGGAAAGAGAATTCTCATTTCGGAAGCTTTAAGTTGGAAGAATCTGACTAAGAGTTGATTTTGAGCAAATGACCCCGGAATGGAATTTTGAAGATTCCAATAGTTTCGTATGGTGATTTCGGAGTTAGGAGCATGTTTAGATTTGGATTTGGAAGACCGTAGGACAATTCGGTGCATTTTGGTGAAAGTTGGAAAATAGAAGATTTTTGGAAAGTTTGACCAAGAGTTGATTTTCTAAAATCGGGGTCGGAATCCGGTTCTGAAAATTGAAACAACTCCATTATGTCATTTATGACTCATGTGAAAATTTTGAAGTCATTCCAGATTGATTTGATACATTTCGGCGCAAAATATAGAAGTTGTATCCCTTTGATTCTAGTTTCCAGAAAGTTAAACCATTCATCATTTGGACATTTCTACAGAAAGCTATGATCGATCTAATGAAGGCTGGTAAAGAAGTTTTGCCAGAAATTTCTGATGCGTGGAGCCTACTTTGGATTCTTATATCTCAAAATATATAAGGAGTTATATGGTGCAAAACCTATCAAAAGAAAGATATTTGAGTCTAGTTTTTAACGCTTCAAACCGTTTTTCATTTAGATATTTTTATAAAGAGTTATGGAAATTTTAATAGAAGGTGTCCAGCAGGGAAAAACTTGTAATACGAGGTACAACCTGCACATCACAAGGTACAACACGATGAAGCACCTGTGCCTATATAAGGCAGTCACGGGCAGCAGCCATTTTTGAGGATTTTCTTGGGCTAGGGATTGGTTCTTTCATGGTGGATTTGACCTTGGGGACTACTTAACAATACAAGGTGAGTTTTATTGGATATTTTAAGTTAATAACATCCTATTAACACTAGTATTAACATCATTCAGTCTTTGAAATCCCTAAAAATCTTTCAAGTTGTTAAAAAACACCAAATTTTCCAAACATTGGATTTTTAAGGAAAAGCTTCTGGAAGGCAATACTAATCCGGAGTTTCTTGGGTTTGGAAGGTTATGTGGAGGGGTTCTCATCTATAGCAGCCCCATTGACCAGGTTGACCCAGAAGGGTGCCCCGTTCATATGGTCAATGAGTGTGAGTCAAGCTTTCAAAAGCTCAATACTACTTCGACTACGACGCCAGTGTTGGTGGGTCCCATAGGTTCAGGATCTTACACGGTATATAGTGACACATCTGGTATTGGATTTGGTGCAGTATTGATGCAGGATGGAAGGGTGATTGTATATGCATCGCGGAAGCTGCGGTTTATGAGAAGAATTACCCTATCCATTACTTGGAGTTGGCAACCATTGTACATGCGCTGAAGATTTGGAGGCATTATCTTTACGGCATGTCTTGCGAGGCTTTCATGGATCATCGGAGCCTTCAGTATTTGTTCAAGCAAAAGGATCTTAATTTGAGGCAGATGAGGTGGTTGGAGCTATTGAAAGACTATGATATTACCATCTTTTATCATCCCGAAAAGGCCAATGTGGTGGTTGACGCCTTGAGTAGAAAGGCAGTGAGTATGGCAGACTTGCGTATATTCTAGACAGTGAGAGACCGCTTGCATCAGATGTTCAGGCCTTGGCCAATCAGTTCGTGAGGTTGGATATTTCAGAGCCCAATCGTGTTCTAGCTTGTACAGTCGCTCGATCTTCCTTGTTTGAGTGAATTAGGAAACGGTACTATGATGACCCTTATTTGCTTTCCTTAGAGACATAATGTAGCACGACGGTGCCAAATAGGTCACTGTTGGAGATGATCGATTTTTGAGGATGAAAAATCGTATTTGTGTGCCTAATATAGATGGACTTCATGAGTTGATTCTTGAGGAGGCCCACAGTTCCCAGCATTCTGTTCATCCGTGTGCTGCCAAGATGTATCAAGACTTACGGCAGCATTTTTGGTGGAGGAGGATGAAGAAGGATATAGTTGCATATGTAGCTCGGTGTCTAAATTGTCAGCAAGTAAAGTATGAGCATCAGATACCTGGTGGTTTGCTTTAGAAGTTAGAGATTCCTGAGTGGAAGTGGGAGCGTATCTCTATGGATTTGGTTGTTGGACTCCCAAAAACTCAGAGTAAGTTTGATGCAGTATGGGTTATTGTGGACAGGCTGACTAAGTGAGCGCATTTCATTCATGTGGAAGTTACCTACTATTTAGAGTGGTTGGCTGAGATTTACATCCGCGAGATCGTCCGTCTTCTTGGTGTGCCTGTGTCTATCATTTCTGATCAAGGTACATAATTCACCTCGCACTTTGGAGGGCAGTAGAGCATGAGTTGGGCCCACGGGTTGAGTTGAGCACAACATTTCTTCCTCAAACGGACAGACAGTCCGAGCACACTATTCAGATAATGGAGGATATGCTATGTGCTTGTGTTATAGACTTTAGAGGTTCGGGGATCAGTTATTGCTACTTGCGGAGTTTGCCTATAACAACATCTACTAGTCGATCATTCAGATGGATCCCTATGAGGCATTATACGGGAGGCGGTGCCAATCACTAGTTGGATGGTTTGAGCCGGGGAGGATCGGTTGTTGGGTACAGATTTGGTACAGGATACCTTGGATAAGGTTAATATTATTCAGGACCAGCTACGCACAACTCAGTCCAGGTAGAAGAGTTATGTTGACCGTCGAGTTCGTGATGTTGCATTCATGATCAGAAAGAGTATTACTTTAGGTTTTACCCATGAAGGGTGTGATGAGGTTCGGAAATAAGGGCAAATTGAGACCTAGGTACATCGTACCCTTTGAGATTCTGGAGAGAGTGTGTGAGATGGCTAACAGGCTCGCATTGCCACCTAGTTTATCAGCACTCTATTCGATGTTCCATGTGTCCATGCTTTGGAAGTACCACGGTGATCCATCCCATGTGTTAGATTTCACTTTAGTCTAGTTGGACAACGATTTGACTTATGAGGAGGAGCCGGTGGCTATTCTAGCCCGGTAGGTTCGACAGCTGAGGTCAAAGAGTTATCCTTCAATTCGAGTGCAGTGGATAGGCCAGTCGGTTGAGGCATCTACTTGGGAGTCCGATTCATACTTGCGGAGTAAATATCCACACCTTTCACCAGCCCATGTACTTTTTTATCTCCGTTCTAGGACGACCTGTTGTTTTAGAGGTGGAGAATGTGATTACCCGATAGGTCATCTAGAATTTTAGAACCTAATTTTATATTTTGAAGCCTCCAGTAGATTCTTTAAGCCTCCTCAATTTTCATGCACAGTCTGGGTATTTTTCCGAAAGGATTTTATGTTAAAAACTAATAAAATATGAAATCTTGCCTTAAAAAATCAATTGAGTTGACTTCGATCAATGTTTTGAGAAAATGGTCCCTAATTCGCATTTCAATGACCCCGGTGGGTGTATCGTGATTTGGGACCTCGGCGTATGCCCAGAATTAAATTCGGAGGTCCCTAGCTCGAGTTATTATTTTTTGTCAAAAATTGAAAGTTTAAAGGTTTAATGATTTTAAAGAATTGACTGATGTTTGACTTTGTTGATACCAGGTTCGTATTTTGGTTACAGAACCTGGTATAGGTCCATTACTACATTTATGACTTTTCTGTCAAATTTGGTGAGAAACGGAGTTGGTTTGACTTGATTTGGACGTTCGGTTGTAAAATAGAAGTTTTAAAGTTTTCTTGAAAATTTCATTTGATTTGGTGACCGATTTGTAATTCTAGGTGTTATTCTGGTATTTTGATCGCGCTAGTGAGTTTGTCTGAGGTTTTTGGACTTGTGTGCATAATTGGTTTGGAGCCCCGAGGGCTCGGGTGAGTTTCAGATAGGTTACGGATGGTTGAAACTTAGAAAAAATAGGTTTTTTTGACTTTAGCTGGTTTGCGGTGTTTCCTTCTTCGCATTCGTGAAGGTACTCTCGCGAATGCGAAGAGTGAATTGGGATGAGAGTTTCTTATTCGCGAACGTGGAACCTAGGTCGCGAAAGCAGAGCAATGGTGGCATTACCCTTCACGAACACGGCCAGCCTCTCGCGAACGCATAGGTATGGGACCTGGGGGAGGGGAAACTAATGGATACTCATTGCGAACGCGACACAAGGCTCGCGAACGCGTAGGCTGGTAGGTGTAAGCCTTCATTAATGCAAAGGGAATCTCGCGAACGCATAGGCTATTTGAGTTACTGCTTCGCGACCGCGGTGGGCCTTCACAAACGCGAAGAAGGACTGACGCCCAGACTTTGAAACATTTCAAAAATGGTATTTCTCCCATTTTTCATAACCCTTCCATTAGAGCTCGGCTTAAGAGCGATTTAGAAGAGAAAACTCAACATCAATTCATAGGTTTTTACACTCTAACTCATTTTCTTCCAATTCTAACATCACCTATTAATTCCTAGCCCTAATCATTGTTCTTCCATGGTAGAAAATTAGGGATTTATGGAGAATTGGGGTTTTTTGCAAATCAAGGATTTAAACCTCAATTTGAGGTCGGATTTCGAAACTAACTACATAATCGGGCTCGGAGGTGAATGGGTAAATGGATTTTGATCCGAATCTCGGGTTTTGACCAAGCGGGCCCGGGGTACTGGACTGGTCTTGCCATGTAGTATTTCATACTTGAATTTTCAAGTTGCTACAAGGTTTCCTTACTGTTTCAGTTTTATATCATCAGTTATGGTGGCTCTTTTGATTTGAATTATGAAATTAATTATACTTAGTGATTAATTGTATTGATATGGTGGTATCGGGTTGCACGCACAAAAACAGCTGAAATAAGGGTGGATTGATATGTTGGAATAAGGGTGAATTTGTATTGATACGGTGGAATCGGGTTGCACGCCGCAACAGGTGGAATAAGGGTGGATTGTTACGATGAAATAAGGGTGAATTATGACACTGATATTGTTATATGGTGGGATCGATTCTTACGCTGCAACATATATATATTATTGATTATTGTTGATGTTTTTACGGTAAAATAAAGAAGAATTATGTGTTGTGCGGTGGGATCGGGTTGCATGTCGCAACAACCTATGTGTTTATTTTTCCTTGAGTTGTGTTGGTTTTTGGTATTTTTATTTGAAAGTCTAAGGATTGGTAATTTTGAATGTCACTAGCTTATTTCTTGAGACTGTAGCTATTATTTTCAGTTGACTATCTTATTGCATTCCATATTTCCTTTTTTGTATTTATTATATACTGCGTACAGGTTGTAGTGGGAGTGACCTGCCTTAGCGTCGTCACTACTTAGTAGAGGTTAGGGTCGGCACTTATAGAGTACATGGGGTCGGTTGTACTCATACTACACTCTGCACATTTTGTGCAGATTTTGGAGTCCGTCCCAGTGGCGATTATTAGCGTGCTCAGATTGGACAGCTCGTGGAGACTTGAGATACAGCTACTTAGTGCCCGCATCTGTTTAACCAAAGAATTAGATCATTTGACTAAAGCTATTTCTAGGATGAACATGGGTTACTGATAATCAAAGAAATAGAGAAAACGAGTAATAGACAATATTGCAGAAATATAGAAAAGCAAAGTAGATTGTATTCGAGAATCAGATGCCTTTACAAGCTGTATTCCCCTCCCTTATATAGGAAATTCCTTGATATAACGTACAAATCTTGCTATGATTGCCCATTAATGACTAATTATGACATTAATGGGGCACTACAAAGGATAAAGGTAATTGGGGTACGGTTACATAACGTACGAATAATCAATTGTGGGCTCTTGAATCTGCCCATAATTTTGTCCAGATTCATTCTGACTGTGTCTCTTCCCTATTTTGATCAGGTTGAGTTTCCCGTGGATGATGAGCTCGAGGGTTTATTGAATCGTGCCTCTTTGTTCCGTACCTCTTCAAAGAATCACATCCAGCTGTCGCATTCTCCTGTGTCCACATAACTGGCTGAGTTGTCAAGAGTTGGCTTACGTGTGAAACTCTTTTTTACCAATACAGATAGTCCCTCCACTTACCATATATTTATCGACTAATATTTGGTAAGTGAATACTCATTTATGGCGAAAATATTTTGTCGCCGCTTTACCTCAAAACATTGTATCCTTCTCTGAACCATATGCGTCGTTTGTCACTTCCATTTAATGCTCATACCACGTGTCCTTCTCAGATTGGTTCTGCATTTACTCGGCACCTTTTAGGTCTTTTTGCGATTGTGTCAGTCCCGAAGTGACACCTTCAATTATGACTTTTCATCATTATTTTTCTTTTTTTCCATGTTTGACGGTTGTCCTCAAGTATAAATACCTTTCTTCTTTTCTTTGCTTCCACGAAACACTTTCTACCTTTGTCTTTTGTAAAGAACTTTCTTCTTGCCTTTGTAAACATGTCTTCTTCAAATCAACTTCAGGGACTAATAGATATTGAAAATTTAACGCCATCTTCTGCTCCGACTAGGATCCAGAGGGGTGGTAGACTTAGGAGTCTAGGATCTACTCCTTCGAGAGGCTCCTCTTCTTCTGAGATAGTTCCCCCTCCTTCCGCTAGGTCTCTAGTTTCTCCGAGGTTTAGGGATTCTCGCTCTTTGTCTAGAGGTAGAGGTGAACGCCTTCGTGAACCTGGAGTTGATGAAATTGTTCCTGCTGAGTTTTTCTTTGCTAGATATAATCATGTTCTTGTAGACCAATCTTCTTCCCTTGAGAGTGTCGAAAGGTATCCAACCCTTATAACTAAGGGCCAGATTTCCCTTGTTCGTAGGGAGTGTTTTTGGAGGCCTGATTTCCCTGTCTACATTCCGAATAGTAATCAAAGAATAACGTCTTATAAGATGGGATATTCTTTTGTTTATACGTACCCTTTTACTCTAGGGTTTAGACCTCCCATTGACCCAGTCATAATTGAATTCTGCCGTTTCTTCAATATCTGCTTAGGACAAGTTGGTCCGCTTGTGTGGCGAGTTGTCGCATGTCTTAGGAGTTTAGCTTCTTTAGCCTCGGTTCCTTTTACTTTCAACCATCTTATTCATATCTACTCTCCTACCTTGTTTCGTGAAGGGGTTTTTACTCTGACTGCTAGGAGCAAAAGAGTGTTGGTAACCCCTGGAGATGATAAGGATAGGGGTTGGTACCTCCGGTATGTTGTTGTACCCATTGTTGGTTTAGTGGGTGAAGAAAATCTTCCCTTACCTGAGAAGTGGAATCGCGCACGTGAGTATGCTTTAGCTCACATCTATTTACTTTTCCTCGTTCTTACTTGAGATGTTTTACTAACACTGTATCTGTTTCTTCTTCTCTCAGCAATCATGGATATTGTTGAGAATGTCTCCGGTATCCGTGATTGGGTAGAAAAATTGTTATCCGTTGCTCTTTTAGAAGAGAGATCTTGGAAGTACCTCGCTAGGAGGTATGTTTGTCATGTAAAGACCCACGGTAAGTGAAGCTTTTGTTCTTGCTTCTTTCCTTAATCGAGTCTCTTCTTTCTTTGTCGCTTAACTTTTTTCCCTTTTGATAGGGTTCTCTACTCGTGGGGTGTCTGCTTCATCTATCCCGAAGATGTCTTTGGCTCAAGCCCAAGAGATTATTGTTGGTTCGTCTTCCTCGAAGAGGAAGATTGGTGAGTCTCGTTCCATAGAAGAAGAAGAAGAAGAAGGTTCTTTAGTACACAGACCACGGAGAAGGTGGGTGGTTTCAGATGATGAATTTACACCGATGACCTTTCCTTCCGTGTTTGTGGTTGAGCCCTATACCTTTGAAGATGTTTCACATTCCCCCATTCGTAAGTCTGTAGATTACATGTTCCATGAAGTCTTTGACCTTGCTCCTGACGATGTCCCTTTGGTTGCTGTATTTCCAGCTTCTTTAAGAGAAGCTATCTCATCTTCTCCTTTGGCTATTATGGCTTCTACTATTACTTTTCCCGTGGCTTTCTCAACTCTTCAACCCTCTATGCCTGCTGCTTTGCCCTTGGCTTCTCCAGCTCCTCAACCCTTCATGCCTGTTGTTGTTTCATCTCTGCCTACTTCCATGCCTTGCGCTAGGGAAGTAGGGTCTTCCAGCAGAGAGATGCGGCAGGTGGTAATAGAGGTTCCAGCTAAGGGGAATATTTTCAAGAAAATGGGTGAGCCCGAAGTGTGGCTCAAGCCTTTGATAGGTCCCACTGAGAAAGCCAAGCTATCCAGAAATATTGCTCTTACATGGGCCAATGAAGTTGTGCATACCTCTTTGAAGGTATGATGCAGGTTATCCTCTTTCATTTTCGTATATGAAATTTATCATATCTGATTGGTTTATTTCCTGTAGATTAATCTTATAGGCATGGAGCTTATGAAGAGGATCTCAAATACGGATCAGGAGACAAAAGAGTTGCAGGCCGATGCTGATAATTGGAAAGCATAGTATGATAGCCTAAGGATTGACATGGATGCCTTAGAAGAGTAAAGGAGTACCTTGAAGCGGCAAATGAGGCTCATGGCGGCAGAACTGGCAGTAGAGAAGGCTTCTTCCAGTCAGGCTGATAAAGACAAGAGTGTTTTGGAGTCCTAATTTGCTGAGCAGCTGTCCCGCACCTCAGAGGAGATTAGAGACTTGAAAAACTTGTTGGGGCAGAAGGAGGAATACTCAGGCGAGCTCGTGCAATCACTCACTCATACTAAAGAGGACCTTCGTAAGGCTTTAGATAAAGTTCAAACTCTTGAGGAGTCGATTGTACCGTTAAGGTCCACCCATGAATCTGCTGAAGCGGAGAAGGACGGATTGAGAGTTGAGCTTCAAGTATGAGCAAGGGATTATGAAGATCTTGAAGAGTTGGCTGTTGTTGATGTGAGTTGGGCGTATATGAATTCTCGCCTTGACACATTGACGGAAATGAGTCAAGAGGGTTTCGACCTTAGTGCTGAAATAGCTAAAACTAAGGAAGCCATGGAGAAGGCTCAACAAGGTCATAACCTCTCTTCACCTGATAGTGAGACTTCACCTGCTCATGCCTCTTCATCCCTAGTTGCTCCCATTCCTTCTGCTAGTAAAGTCAACCCCCCTCCTGAAGAAGTTTAGTTGGTTCAACCCCTCTTTTGTTTAATCTTTGTCTCAATTGGTGGTTACCCCCAGTCCCATCGGGGGTAAATTTGGATCTCTTTATAGTCCCCAAATGATTACTTAGGGGCACCTCAATGTAATTTTACACGGCTAAGTATAATTTAATACTTAGTTTTACTTAGCCGTTTTAATATATTAATGCTAGTATGACTTTCGTTGAGTTTCTGTTTCACTCTTTAAGTCTTTTGCATGCTTTATTTTTCGAGGTTTCTGTTTTTACCTCTGAATTTTTGCATGAGGATGTTGTAATCACTCGTACCTTTTCATAGTAGGTACGGTGTTTGTGAGCCTTTTTGTAGTAGTCTTCATTTATGAAAGAGGGCCCTTTATGATTGTCATGAAGAAGACGTCTCAACTTCATGATAATGCAATAGAGTGATAGGAATTTTACACATGTTTAAGAATGTTTCCAAGGAAAATTATTTGAACTTCCATGACATTTTACATGTGTTTGATTATCGTCTAAAACTCATGTTGCAACTGTTTTTGTTTAACAGATTTGATATACCCTTGTATTTCGTAACTGTTTTTCATAGGTAATAGTTTTTTGATATTAATATGAGGGAACAACTGTTTTTCACTAGTAACAGCTTTTATAAAGATTGGGGTTTCTCCCCGCAACTGTTTTTATTGATAACAGTTTTATAATAAGTACGAGGAAAATACTTTTTCATCCGTAACTATTTTATTTGACAACAGTTTTCTGAACAAATACATGTATTTTGACCTTTCATTCGCAATTGTTTTATTTGATAACAGTTTTTTGAGTAATTACAAATGATGATGATCTTTTACCCTTAACTATTTTTGTTACAACGGTTTTGAATAAGTATACATTTCTTCCTCGTGACTAATATTTTGCCTTTCAACCTGAACATGTTCGAGGTTTTTTTTTGCATTTTTGCATTAGGCTTTGTATTTGGATGACTCTTTTGATCTCTTTCGATTCTACTCGTATCACTTGTCTTGTTGGGTAGATGGGTCTTCAGACTCGAGCTTTTGACTTTCTGATAGTCTTCTTTGCTTCGTCTTAGCCTTCCATACTATATAGTCCCCCAAGTGTTTGAGCTTTGAAGAATGAGATCTCGAGCACTTGATTATTCCTTCCTTGTGGTCCTTTTCCTGAAAAGGAAAAACATTCCGCACTCGAAGGTATATAGTTTTTTAGATGATGACTGCTTAACCCTTTAAAACGTCCATCAGAAAGTATAACCCTATACCAGGAATTGTGTCATTTCCTCGCGTCTTTGCAAGTCTAATATCATCATATGGTGATGGGTTAGCTTTATGCCTATCATCTAAAAAAGTTAGTAAAATCTTTAAATGTTCAAAATAAAATCGAACGCGTGATACCTGACCAGGGGTATTTCTTTTCCTTAGAAGTAATACTTCTTTAGGTGGATGGCGTTCCAGCTTGTTGGTAGAACTCTGTCGTCCATAGATTCCAACTCATAGGCGCCTTTCCCAGCTATGCCTCGGATTTTGTAGGGTCCTTCCTAGTTTGGATTTAGCTTTCCTGCGCCTGCTTTTGCCATTGATTGAAAGACTTTTTCGAGGAAGAAGTCCCCAATCTTGAAGTACCTTAGATGAGCTTTCCGGTTGTAATAACGCTCTATGATTTGCTTTTGAGCTGCCATCCGTATCAGTGCTGCTTCTCTCCGTGGTTCGAGCAGGTCCAGATTGGTCCTTAATTCATCCTCGTTTGCTTCCTCCATGGCTGTTGTGAACCTTATGCTTGGTTCGCCAATCTCCACAGGTATTAAGGCTTCTGATCCATAGACAAGTGCGAACGGAGTTTCTCCCGTGGCTATTTTTGAAGTTGTTTTGTATGCCCATAGTACCGCTGGTAACTCATCAGGTCAGTTTCCTTTGGCTTTATCCAGCCGCTTCTTTAGATTGTTGATGATGACCTTATTCGTTGAATCAGCTTGACCATTAGCCACGGGGTGGTATGGCGTTGAAGTAATCCGTTTGATTTGCCAGCTTTCGAAGAATTCTGTGATTTGCGAGACTATGAATTGTGGACCATTATCGCACACGATCTCCTTTGGTATTCCAAAGCGGCATATTATGTTTCGCCATAAGAAGCTTTTAACTCCCTTTTCTCGTATTTGTTTGAACACTTCTGCCTCTACCCATTTTGTAAAATAGTCGGTTAGCATGAGCAAAAATCGTACCTGTCCTTTAGCTGTGGGAAGAGGTCCCACTATGTCCATACCCCATTTCATGAAAGGCCATGGGATATTATTGGATGCAATAATTCCACTGGTCGATGCATGTTATTGGCGAACCTTTGGCACCTGTCGCATTTGGATATGAAGTTCTCGGCTTCTTCTTCCATCTTAGGCCAATAGTATCCAGCTCTGATTAGGGTTTTCACTAAGGACCTTGCTCCTAAGTGATTTCCACAGTGTCCTTCGTGGACTTCTTTCATCAAAAATTCCGTTTGGTTAGGTCCGAGGCATTTAGCTAGGGGTCCTCCGAACATTTTGCGATAAAGCGAGTTACGAATAAGGCAGTACCGTGCAGTTTTGCGGCGAAGTGCTTGAGCTGCTTTCCTGTCTTCAGGTACGGTGCCATTCTGCAAAAAATTAAGAATTTCGTTTCTCCAGTCCCAGGTTA
>ML344954.1:0-32236 GCA_005239505.1 Nicotiana paniculata | reverse complement strand
AGTCTCTCGAGCGATGTAAGTCCCCTGTATCTGATTTACTACCAGTTGGGAGTCGTTGTTGATCATGATTTGCTCGATTGAGAGCTCCCGTGCAAGTTCAAGCCTTGAAATAATAGTTTCGTACTCTGCTTCATTGTTAGTTATAGGATAACACCTGATAGCTTGTCGTGTATTTTCACCCGTGGGTGATATTAAGACTATGCCTAAGCCGGCACCTTTTATATTTGNAATATTTCTTAAAGGATATGAAGTCACAACGGTGATTGGGTGACATTGAAAATATGGTCGTAATTTTCTAGATGTCATTATTAAAGCTAAGGCTAACTTTTCCAAATAAAGTTTTACTTATATAATAGATAGGTGATTGCTTACCTTTTTCTTCTCTTACCAGTACTGCACTTACAGCAATTTCTGAAATAGCCAGGTAGATGTACAATCTTTCCCCTTCTTTTGGCTTTGAAAGCAGCGGTGGTTTCGATAGATAAATCTTCAGATTCTTGAGGGCTTGCTGACATTCTTCAGTCCATTCGAACTGATTCTGCTTTTTGAGAACTGAGAAGAATTTAAAACTTTTTTCGGAAGACTTAGAAATAAATCTTCCCAAAGCTGCTATTCTCCCTGTTAGTTTTTGAACTTCCTTTTTATTTATTAAAATATCATGTACTTCTTCTATAGCTTTAATTTGAGCGGTATTTACCTTTATTCCTCTGTTCGATACAAGGAAACCCAAAAATTTACCTGATTGCACTCCAAAAGCGCATTTTTCTGAATTTAGCTTCATATTATACCTGCGTAAAATATCAAAAGTAGTAGAGACATGCTGGAAATGGTCTTCTGCTTGTGTTGATTTTACCAACATATCATCAATATAGACTTTCATCGTCTTTCCAAGATGTTCTTGGAACATTTTAGCCACTAACCTTTGATAGGTGACTCCAGCATTTTTCAAGCAAAAAGGCATAACTTTATAATAGTAAGTCCCCATGTTTGTAATGAAGGAAGTTTTTTCCTCATCTGAGGGATCCATTTTAATTTGATTATAACCAGAATATGCATCTAAGAAGCTTAATAATTCATGACATGTTGTGACATCAATCATTTGATCTATATGTGACAATGGGAATGAATCTTTGGGGAATGCTTTATTTAAGTCAGTATAATCTACGCATACTCTCCATTTAACATTCTTTTTAGGTACTACCACGGTGTTTGCTAGCCAGTTAGGGTACGTTACCTCTCGTATCGAACCAATATTCAAGAGTTTTTGTACCTCTCCGTCGATCACTTGGTTCTTGAATGGTCCTTGATTTCTTTTCTTCTCTTCGACAGGGGCCCAGCCTCATGCCTATATACACTTTCTGTTCAGGCTTTTGTTCAAACAATGGAACAATTTTGAGCTCTCCATAGTTGTTTTGATGTGCTCGTCTTCCTCCGTTTCATAAATGACGTCCGGTCTGGAATCTGCATCCGTGTGGTCTAATGAATCTTTCATGGTAACTTGATTCACCTTCTTGTAAGTATTTTCTTTTGTACCTGCTTCAGCAATAATACCTTCCGTACAAATTTGGGTAGTAATTTCTTCCATGCCTATTCGGGCGGCGTTACCCGCTTGGGAGATTCCCTTATCTCGTGATTCTTCCACCTCTATTTTCTTGTTGTAGTGTACCACGGAGTTTATATTTCTTTCGGTTTGCTGATCCCCTCTAATTTGTTGAATCCCTCATTTAGAGGGGAATTTAATTACCTGATGCAAGGTGGAGGGTATTGCTTTCATGTCGTGGATCCATGGCCTTCCCACGATTACGTTATAATCCATGTCAGTATTGATGACTTGGAACCTGGAACTTTTGATCACCCCCCCCCCAGCATAAGTGCTAAGCTCAATTTCTCCTTTTGTTATAACCGTAGAGTTATCAAACCCCGATATGGCTCGTGCCCTTTGGGATTACTTGATTACCCAATAGCATTTCTTCCACGACTCTTAGCAAAATGATATTGACGGAACTGCCTGGATCAATCAACACTCTTTTTACGTAAGTGTCATGAATAAGTAAATATATTACCAGAGCATCATTGTGAGGAAGCATTAATCAACTGATATCTGCATCATCGAAGGTTATATCGTCCTCTTCCATATTTTCACGAACCTGTTTTCCATGTATAATTGTGAACTTTGTGGTTGTTTTGCAGCCCACTTTGTTTACTTCTTCACCTCCGTGTATCACGTTGACGGTTCGTTTTGGAGAAGGAGGCTTTGGGGGATCCTGTCTGTTCCTCATATATGTCTGTTTACCTTTATCACTAAACAATTCTGTTAAATAGCCTTGTCTCAATAAATTTTCTACTTCACCTTGTAAAAATCTGCAATTCGCAATCTTATGCCCATGGTCGTTATGGAATTCACACCAGTGATCTGGGTTCCTTCTATTTGGATTTGATCGCATCTATTTGGGCCACTTAACCTTGTCTCCCATGTTCTCCAATATTGAGACAAGTTCTGTAGTACTTACATTAAAGGTATGATCCCCAATTCGGGTATTACCTCTAGGTCGTTCATCTCGATCTTTTCTAGATCTAGATGAGGATGAGACTACGTCTCTTACTGGTGGTCTATAGTCTGACCTAGTGTTTTCGAACCTGGGACGAATATCACGTCTCGAGGATGCTAAGTAAGGATCGTACCTATTTTTACCTGATCTTCTGTCTGATTCAGGACGTCTGGATCTGGAATGATCTTCATCTCTCGAACGAGCAATGATATCTTATTCTATTCTGAGTTTAGTATTATACCTGTTATATACATCGTTCCATGTTGTTGCGGGGAATTCTCTTAGACTTTCCTTAAGTGGTCTTGTGGCTTCTGAGCTTTTATCGTTTAGGTTTCTTGCAAATGCCATGGCTGCCCAATTATCAGGCACCCTGGGTAACTGCATTCTTTCTCGTTGAAACCTGTCTACAAACTCACAGAGTAGTTCCGTGTATCCTTGTTTTATTTTGAATATGTCTTCCATTTTTTTATGAACTTCTTGTGCACTAGAGTGTGATTTTATAAAGGAATCNCTCCTTTGGTAAGTGTTTCCCCAAATTTTTTGACAAGGACTGATTCAATCTCTTGTTTTGTTAAGTCGTTGCCTTTTACTCCAGTAGTGAAAGCAGTCACATGATCACGTGGGTCAGTTGTTCCATCATATTTGGGAACGTCAGGCATTTTAAACTTCTTCGGTATAGGCAAAGGTGTCGCACTTGGCTTCCAAGGTTGTTGAGAATACCTATCAACACCAATGCCTTTGATAATAGGTGGTACTCTAGAAATTTGTTCAATGCGATCGTTCTGCTCCTTCATCTGTTTCTGCATGGTTAGCAGTAAATTTTGTAATTCAGAGTTATTAGATATACCTGGTCTCGCTTCGAGAGATTCATTAGGAGTATCTCCCCTTCCTGATTTTGCCAACCCAGATTGAGGATTTTCCATGGTGATGGTATTAATGGGGGGTGGTGTTGGTGGTGCAGGTAACGCTGTCGGTAATCCCCTCGCAAATTCTTGCAAAGCTTGGCTCATATGCTCTGCAATCATTTGCTTTACTTGATCTTGTTCCACCGTTTGATCATTATTATCATTGTTGTTATTGGATCTTTCTGGGGATTGTTCCCTTGAACCACGTGGGGTTCTTGAAGGTGATGGAACTGGGGTTCCATTACTTTGCTGGTTGTTGTCGTTGGAGTTAGACATAGTTCAGAGGATATTGCTTGAAAAGCAAACAAAGATTATCAGATTCACGGTAACGAAACCAATTTGTTTAACCAAAGAATTAGATTCTTTGACTAAAGTTATTTCTAGGATGAACACGGGTTACTGATAATCAAAGAAATAGAGAAAAATGAGTAATAGACAATATTGAAGAAATATAGAAAAGCAAAGTAGATTGTATTCGAGAATCAGATGCCTTTACAAGTTGTATTCCCCTCCCTTATATAGGAAATTCCTTGATATAACGTACAACTCTTGCTATGATTACCCATTAATGACTAATTATGACATTAATGGTGCGTTACAAAGGATAATGGTAATTGGGGTACGGTTATATAACGTATGAATAATCAATTGTGGGTTCTTGAATCTTCCCGTAACTTTGTCCAGATTCATTCTGACCGTGTCTCTTCCCTGTTTTGATCAGGTTGAGTTTCCTGTGGCTGATGCGCTCGAGGGTTTATTGAATTGTGCCTGTTTGTTCCGTACCTCTTCAAAGAATCTCATCCAGCTGTCGCATTCTCCTATGTCCACATAACTGGCTGAGTTGTCAAGAGTTAGCTTACGTGTGAAACTATTTTTTACCAATACAGATAGTCCCCCCCACCCACTTACCATATATTTATCGATTAATATTTGGTAAGTGGATACTCATAAGTATACCTACATTCAAAAATTTAAAGAATTTTAAATTCATGACATTATTGTCCGTAGCTTCCTATAGAATAAATAAAGTGAATGTTTAGAGGGTGATCCTACCATGCTCGAAACTGATTTTGCTGTATAATTTATCTATGATTATATAATTTTTTATGCTACTTTTATCAAATTAATGTCACGTCTAGAAAGCATTTGGCAAGTAACATGGCATTTACGATCAGAAGATATCCTTCATTAAGAAAGAACAATTTTGGATAATCCATGTACTCAAATAATGCTTCCAATTTGAAGTTATCATATCGTATTTCTGAATTATGGATGATTTTCATAACTACATTAATTAATTTAATTTATTAGTAGTTCATTCGATTTAATATGATAGAAAATCACTTGACTTTTTTCCTCAATTTCCTTCAAAATGAATCCCAAAAATACAGGTTCTAAAAATTATGTTTTGTAATGTTTATTTTTCCTATATTGTTGTGTTTTGATTATAGGAATAAGTACGGATGAAAGCATTTACTAGACATAAATACTAATAGACTGTTAACTCTTTATAATTCATTTCATTACAATTTGTAACAGCTAATAATCAGTACTTATGCAATGTCCACTTTAATTGAAAAAGTTTTTGATTTGTTAGTATTGGAAATCAACCCTGCCTTTCTTGATACATGAGGTATAACGAAATGCATCTTTACTTATTTGTAGTTTCAATCGATAAAATAAATCATATGGTTTGGACTATCATATTCCTTCAAATTCGATAAAATTAAATGGCCTTCAATTTTATCTTAACCATTATAATGCATTTTACTTTTATGTTCATCTTATTATTCATTTCACGTAGCTCAACTAAACTTTAATTTATTTAGTTATTATATATTGTATGTTATTTCAGAAGTTGATCTCACAGATGATGAATTGGAAAATCGTTGTTTGCAGAAGCTGAAAATTTTTTTAAAAGGATATGGAAGAAGTTTTCAGGATTATCCAACAATGCCAAGGCATGTTTACAGTGCGGAAGAAGTTGACAACAGTACCATATTAATTCGTGATGAATTGTATTATAATAGACACGCACTGGTGGAGGAGCATGAACAAGTATTAAAGAATTTGACGGTTGAGCAGAGGTCAATTTATGAGAAAATAATAACCGTTGTAAATGAAAAAAAAGATGAATTTTTAGTCTTATATGGTTTTGGAGGAAGATGCAAGAATGTTATTTGAAGGACTCTAGCTTCTACCATAAGATCTAGAGGAGAAATTGTGTTAACTGTTGCATCTAGAGGGATTGCATCTCTGTTGTTACCATATGGTTGAACAACTCATTCAAGATATTTAATTCCATTCAATCTAACTGAAGATTCAACATGTAATATCAAGTAAGGTACTCCTTTAGCAAATTTGATTTTCAAGGAAAAGTTGATTATTTGGGATGAGGCACTAATGATGCATAGATATTGTGTTGAAGCTCTTGATAAAACTCTAAGAGATATTCTTAAATTCAAAGATGCATCCAATTTAGAATGACCTTTTGGAGGTAAAACAGTTGTTCTTGGTGGTGAGTTCAAACAAATATTACATGTCATCCCAAAAGGTACTAGGAAAGATATTGTTAATGCTTCTTTCAATTCTTCTTATTTATGGCCTTATTGTCAACTTTTAGCGCTAACAAAGAATATGAGATTGCAAAGTAATGAAATAGGGCTCCATGTGGACGAGTTGAGAGATTTTTCAGATTGGATTTTGGCAATTGGTGATGGTATAATTGGTAGTTCAGTTGATGGCAATGAAAAAGTTGAAATACCAGATGATCTTTTGATAAAAAGAATCTGTTGATCCAATATCTACAATTGTAGAAAGTACTTATCTTGATTTCACCCGTCGTTGCAATAATATTGGATACCTCCAACAAAGAGTCATTCTTGCTCTGACTCTTGATATGGTGGAATCAATCAATGAATATATGATTTCGCCCAATCATAGTTCTGAGAAATTATATTTGAGTTCTGATATAATTTGCAGCTCTGATCAGACTTATTCAGCGTTAGAACATGTACACACACCAGAATTCTTGAATACTAATAAATGTTCCGGAGTTCCAAATTACGCTCTTACTCTAAAGGTTGGTGTACCAGTGATGTTATTAAGAAATATTAATCAGTCAGCAGGATTGTGTAATGGAACAAGGGTGATCATAACTAAACTTGAAAATCAAGTTATTAAAGTCAAGGTTCTATCAGGACATATGGATGGACAGAAAGTATTTATTCCTATAATGACATTGACTCCGTCTGATGCTACAATTCCATTTAAGTGCCAACGAAGACAATTTCCAATCACTATATCTTTTGCCATGACAATCGATAAAACTCAAGAACATCAATTGTCTCATGTGACATTATTTTTGGAAAAACCAGTATTTTACACACGGACAACTACATGTTGCTCAATCCCGAGTTACAACTAGAAAAGGATTAAAAGTTTTAGTTTATGATGACCATGGACAACTAAGTACATAATCTACAAATATAGTATTTAAAGAAGTTTTTCAAAATTTAATCTGACTATCGAAAGATAATCAATGTTATTTTTGAGGTTTATATACTACATTTCTTGCTAAGATTCATGAACCAAATGGAAAAAGAGCAGCTCTTGCATTCATTCCTTAAACATTTAATAGGTATAGTGTACTTTTGGAATTTTTTTAAATTAATTTGTGATTCTCTGTTATTGGTTTATAAAGTAATATGTACATATTAATATTAATTAAATTGTTGCTCTTCAATGTCAATATTTAAGGTCATTCTTCTAATTTTTATCATGGATTATAGGGTAAATTCCCATATATGAAGAGCTGCATAGCAACTATCTGTTGATGTTGATAAAATACAACGCACAGCTACAGATATTAGATGGTACTGTATAATGTAATCTCAGTTAATTGTGCTATATTACCATATTGCAAGTGTCTGTTACGATCATATTTTCTTCTTAAGTGTTGCAACAACGCATACTATCTTGCACAATTCGCTCCTCTTATCTATTTTTCTTAATTTATGTTTGTGCATATATGCATCTTCAAATGATTGAATTTCAAGTCTTAAATCTAAATATTTAAGTCCATCATGCTTATTTTTCTTATTTATTGTAGGGTCAATTCCCAAACATGCAGATATGAATACTAAGAGATCTGCTGACTTTGATTAAAAAATCAAGCAGGTATACCAGAGAAGTAATGCTTAAAAATTTCTCATTTTATTATGCTTGCAAATTATTGCTAATGTAGTATTTACTAATAAATATTTGAATAATGCAACAATATCGTGCAGAGTAAATGTTGATGTTCAAACATAACTTCAGTCACCTGCGTCTGAGGGCTCATGTATACACTTGGATTATGATATATCTAGCAGTGAGATTTGTAAGATACATAATATCTTGAATTACTTTTGGTTTTTTAGTACATATTAATGTTTATTATATTTTTATTGTAGTTGTAGTTGTAAATGAACTGATGATAATCATTTAAACTATGAGCTTTTTCTCTAAAAGATATAGGAAAAGTCAGGAGGATAGTTGTTAATTATAGGTTTCAATGATGAAAAATAATATATCACATTTGGTCCAGGATTAAGAAGGAAAACAAAAGAATCAAGAAGCAATATCAGCCAAGAATAGATTAAGGAAACAATCTATTAACTGGAACTCCAAAAGCAACGCAAGAAAAAGAATCAATGATTAGCGATGAAAAAGGAAGGAGAAACTGAGATCCGAAAGAAGAATCAATCAGTGATTCTATAAAATGATTGACAGAAGCTATTACTGGAAGGTCTCAAATCAAAGGGAAACGAGATCACAAAAGGATGCATTGAAGATCATTGACTCTAGAAATCAAGGGATCTAGTAGATATGCCTCAAGTAATGAAGAGATATGCCTAGCAGATGAAAAGCTTGTCAAGATCATAAATCAAGGAAGATCAACGGAAACTTGACCTTATTCTTGGAAAGAATCAATCTATGATTCCTTTCAAGGATCAACTCCCTTAGGCATGAAATCTCTCTAGATTCACGTCATTCAAGAGTCAAGAAGGCCTCATGAAGTGCATACATACATATGTTCCAAACTTGAAGAAGATATACTTTGAAAGAACCATTTTCACTCATGTTTTTCTATTCCAAACAAGGATTGTAGTTCTTATAGATCTACTGTATAATTAGTGAGAGAAGAAAAAGAGATAACCACTGGTGAGGCACTGTAACTAGAAGAGAAAAGTGACATAGAGATAAAATTGTTGGTGTAAAGCTACATCAACCACTATGTACTCAAGATACTTCGATCACTGAAAGAGAACATCAAACTGTTGGTGTAAAGCTACATCAACCACTCTGTACTCAAGATACTTCGATCACTGAAAGAGAACACCCTTGCAACCCAAGGGGACTGAAGTAGGATTCACATTGAATCCGAACTAGTATAAAATTTCGGTGTCTTTAATTCCTACCTGCATTGCTATTATCCTATCCTTATCTCTCGTTGACTAATTGGTGAACTAGTCAACTGCTTACAGTATAATTTTTGAATAGGCAATTCACACCCCCCCCCCCCCCCTTTCTTGTACTTTCAATTGGTATCAGAGCTAGTCTCACACTTTTTGCTTAACAGCTTATAAGAAAAGATTATGGCAAATCAAGTAATTGTTGGATCACTCTTTTAAGAAGGAACATCGCAGGTTAGTCTACCATATCTTAATTGACAACACTTTTCTCACTGGAAAGTGGGTATGGAGATATATGCAAAATCCTATGATGTCAAAGCATGCAGCATTATCAAAAAGGGGAACTATCCACTACCATCAACTGGTCAACCACCTACTGATCCAGAAGATATAGATGAGTATACAGATGAGCAATTGGCAATTGTTCAAGTCAATGCTAAAGCACGAAATTTACTCTATAATGCTAAAAACGGAGAGGAATATGCAAAAATCTCAAATTGCGATACAGCCAAAGAAATGTGGGATAAACTGGAAGTTACTTATGAAGGAACCAGCAAAGTGAAAGAAACTCACATTAACATGTTGGTTCACGACTATGAACTCTTCCAGATGAAAGAAAGAGAATCCATTGAGAAAATATTTTCAAGGTTCAACAAATCATTAGCGATCTAAAAGCTTTTGGTAAACCATACTCAAGTGGTGATCAAGTTCGGAAAATTCTGAGGAGTCTACCTACCACTTGACAGACAAAAGTAGTTGCACTTGAATCACAAGATCTAAATAAACTTTCATATGATGAGCTTCGCGGATATATTATAGCATTCGAGAAAACTCACCCCAAGAAAACAAACCAGAAAGAAAAGAAGAAAATAGTCACCTTCAAAGCCACAACCGAAAGGCCAGAAAATGATATTGATGACGACCCTTAAGCTCTTGAAGAAGAGATTGTCATGGTATCAAGGAACATGGATGGTTTAATAAGAAGATACAGAAACACAAGAAGAGTTAGGATTCCCCAGGCAAACCAGGCAATATAATAAACAAGACAAGAATGATGGAAAATGTTATGGGTGTGGAAGAAATGGGCATGTTCAAGTTGAATGCCCAAATCTTAAAAGAAAGGTTTCAAGAGGATTAAATAAAAATAAATCTTTTGGAAGCTAGAGTGATGAAGACAATTCAGAACATGAGGAAATAGAAAATCTATGCTCCATGACAATCCTGGAAAATGACATGAACAGAATTTTCGGCTGCTGGACCAATGAATATGCATCAGACGACGAATGTAAAGATGATAATCAAAATTGTTTCATTGCACAAGGTAAAACAAGCGAGGTAAGATCTTATAATTGTGATAGGTGTAATGAATTACAGGATATTCTTGACCTTACTCTAAAAGAGTCTGAAAAAATGATGAATGAACTAAGGAGACTCAATAGGGAAAAGAAAGACGGGGAACTCAAGCTTGAAGTATGTGAAATTGAAAATGAGGTGTTGATACCCAATTTTTCCCTCATATTTTTTAAACATATATATATATACCTTCAAAATAGCATACTTGTATCATCATTTAGTTTACAAACCTATACAAGCATTTCCCACAATTTTTCATAGTTTTCCATAATTTTTAGAAGCTCTAAATTAATTTCTTTTTTATATTTTTATCATATAAATGTACAATAATTATCCTTCAAATTATTTTGTGATGAATTAATCATATAAATTTATTATTTAATCAATATGTATGTCTTATAATATTTTACTTCATTTTTTCTATAATTGCATTTGCGTTTTTGGGCTAATTGCACAATTTTTCAATAATAGCCTATATTCATGTATAATTACATTATTTGTGCCAAAATAACTTTTTATTTATAATGCTAAGTTATTAGTTTTAATCATTTAAGTGCACAAATAATATTTTTGTTATTTATTAATTATTTTTATAAATTATTTTTTGATGAATATTGGGTATTTAAAAACTAGCCCAATTCTAAGCTAATTTCGGACCAAATGAATGGCCCAAAACCCTCAAACACCTAGCCCAAATACCCCATCCCAAACCAAATAACACACTAATAAAACCCGATCGCGACCCGCCTAGCCAACCCTTTTTAAAATCCTGGTCGTTGATCTCTAAGATCAACGGCTCACATTTGAACTTGAAACTTGAAGTTAAGGACTGAAAGCTATAAGTTAAAGACCCATTGTCCTTAACTTTTTAACTTGAACTTTTAAGTTAAGGACTGAAAACTATAAGTTAAGGACCTATTGTCCTTAACTTTTTAACTTGAAACTTGAAGTTTAGGACTACATGTCCTTGACTTTCTAACTTAGTTTCTTTCACAGGATTTAAAGAAAAGTCTTGGATCAAAGATTGATACTTTCTTGAAGATTTTTATGAAACCTGATGAAAGGAACATAGAGATAGAATCTATTGTTCCAATTACTAAAGATGGAGTTGATGATCATTGTGATGGTATAGAACCTATTCTTACAATTAACAAAGATGCAGGTGGTGATGAATGTGATGATATGGATGTGCATGCAGAAGTTCAGTATGAAAGCGATTATAGAGATGCACATCTAGATGATGAAACTGATATTGGCACTGAAATTGGGAAAGGTTAGATATAGATTTTGAATTTTTTGTCATTGAAATTTATATTCAACAGTGTAATACATATAAACTTTTTTGTGATTACATATATATGTAGAATCTATTGATGGAGTGGAAGTTCAAGATGTAGTAGAATGTCAAGACCAGGAAAATCCAAAAGAGACAGGAGTAACAAAACTTTTGACCGAAAGATACAGGAGTAACTTAAAAGTCTAAGTTCAGGACCAAGTGTCATCAACTTTTAAAGTTGGAACTATAAGTTAAGGGCTGCTTGTCCTTAACTTTTATACTTGTTAGTCTAAGTTCAGGACAATGTGTCCTAGACTTTTGAACCTGTAAGTCTAAGTTCAGGACCATGTGTCCTTAACTTTTATACTTGTTAGTCTAAGTTTAGGACAAAGTGTCCTGAACTTTTGAACTTGTAAGTCTAAGTTCAGGACCATGTGTCCTTAACTTTTATACTTGTTAGTCTAAGTTTAGGACAAAGTGTCCTGAACTTTTGAACTTGTAAGTCTAAGTTCAGGACCATGTGTCCTTAACTTTTGAACTTGAAACTAAAACTTCAGGACAAAGTGTCCTAAACTTTTGAACTTGTAAATCTAAGTTCAGGACCATGTGTCCTTAACTTTTGAACTTGAAACTCAAACTTCAGGACCAAGTGTCCTTAACTTTTGAACTTGAAACTCAAACTTCAGGACCAAGTGTCCTTAACTTTTGCACTTGAAACTCAAACTTCAGGACCAAGTGTCCTTAATTAGGAAATGAGGACTAACTTCTAACTTTGATATTTTCAAAATTTTCAGGGGACAAACTGATATATATGTTGATGATAATGGTGTGAAAAGAATCCATACAAATTGTATCATCAAAAAATCAGGAGCAAAATGTTCTTCCTTGAGCTTTCAGATAGTAGCTTTGTACTTGATGATAAGATTTGATAATTAGCAAGGCATTTATTTTCTTTATTCTTAATTTATTGTTTTTTAATTATTTTATGACTGATGAATTTGTTTTATTTTTTGCCTTTTTATGAAGCATATTGACATTGCCCTATATTATCTAAGAAAGAAGGAATGCTACCACCCTTGCGACCATCCTTTTCGTTACACAACTACAAATATAGTTTTTTATAACTATATGCTAGAGATATATAAGGAATTCAATGGAGATGTTACAGATGAGTTTTGGTGTGGTGATAATCAATCGGTTCTGACACCATATGTTTGGGGTGACAATCGTAGATGTGGAATTTCTTGGACAGAAGTTGACAAAATCTTTTTTCCATGTCGGCTTCCTTCAGAAGATGATAATGTTGTGACACATTTTCTTTTGGGGGTATTGCACTTGAATGAGAAAAAGATTGATGTGTATGATTCCATATATAGTGAGCCATATGAGGCAATAATGAATCACATTGAAATATATGCACGCGTGATCCCCAACTTGCTAAAGTTCTCTTAGTTTGAGAAAAATCATAAGTCTTTTGGAAATGCATTCCACAAATTTGATATTCAATGGAAAAGATCACCACACTAAATTGGATCGTACATGTTGTTATTTGTTATATAATACATATGTACTTTAGATTTATTGTTTAATTGACTCCATATCTTACATTTTCCTTAGGACTGATTGTGGTGCATTCCTAATCAAGTATGTGGAGTTGTTGATGATGGGAAATGACGTGGAGAAATTCCAACCTGAAGACATAAAAGACTTTAGAAAAGAACTTGCCGCAAATCTTTGGGCACATAGAGAGTGGAAAAGAAATTCTGGTTATGATACACCACCAGAAAATGTTGGCGACGACTATGATAGTGAAAATGAAACTTGTTGTCCGAAGGAGCTGTAGTTTAGTTGTAAAGAAAGTTAGTTGTAGTTGATTTTTTGTATAAAATTGTTATAAAGAATCCATATTAATTCTGAAATATCTTATAAATTCCTCAAAAGGCACTTTTATTTTGTTTGCATAGCATAATTTTTTGTCACAGCTATGCAAAATTACAATTTCAGAAGTAATATGAAGGCATCATGTTATTAATTTCCTTGTTTCTGTCAAGTATTGATTTGTCTATTTTCAATCCCTAAATTAATTGTATTGAGCTTGTAAGTATTGATTTGTCCTTAACTTTTGAACTTGTAAGTCAAAGTTCAGGACCATGTGTCCTTAACTTTTTAACATGAAACTCAAACTTCAGTACCAAGAATCCTTAAGTTTTGAAATTGAAACTCAAACTTCAGGACCAAGTGTCCTTAACTTTTGAACTTGAAAGTCTAAGTTCAGGACCATGTGTCCTCAAATTTTGAAATTGAATCCTTAAGTTTTGAACTTGGAACTCAAAGTTAAGGACTGCATGTCCTAAACTTTTGAACTTTGAACTCAAACTTAAGGACTGCATGTCCTTAACTTTTGAACTTTTAAGTTAAAGTTAAGGACTGCTTGTCCTTAACTTTTGAACTTTGAACTCGAACTTAAGGACTGTTTGTCCTTAACTTTTGAACTTGTAAGTCAAAGTTAAGGACTGCATGTCCTTAACTTTTGAACTTGAAACTTGAAGTTAAGGACTGCCTGTCCATAACTTTTGAACGTGTAAGTCAAAGTTAAGGACTGCTTGTCCTTAACTTTTGAACTTTGAACTCGAACTTAAGGACTGTCTGTCCTTAACTTTTGAACTTGTAAGTCAAAGTTAAGGACTGCCTATCCTTAACTTTTGAACTTTGAACTCAAAAGAAACAAAAAAAAATGAATATATCAATTTGTAGAAAGAAATTTTGAAAATTCAGACATCTGCTCAAATAAGAATAATCTAAATGAATCCAATTTATAGCAAAAACTTAAAAGAGTCGATAAAAATAAGTGGATATATCTACTATTCTCTATGCTTCCTTTAAAATGGATGGACTGCCGGAGAATATATACAAGTTGTTCTATTATGACCAATTCTTTTGCAACGACCACATTTGAATGTTATTTTTTATGACTTGGTAGCTGGAATATGCCTTTCTTCTGCCTTCTACCTGGTGGCACTTTGAAATCTGGAGGTTTAACAATTTGTGACTTAACACTCTCTGGTACAATCCAAGAATCAATATGTCCTACCAGATATATTTGTCTTTCATATGTTTTTAGCCAAGATTCCTTTAAGTGCCAGTGCGAGCAAAAGTTGGAATTCTTGATGTTTCTCCTCTCAATAGCTGCAATTGCATGTATGCATGGTAATTCATCAAATTGAAACTGAAAACAATCACATGTTCTTTTGTTTAAGTCCACCAAGAAAGTAATTCCTTCTTCTTCAACTCTAGAACGCCATGAATCAACAGGGAAGACCTTCAATGTTGAGAAATTATAAGTTAGTACATTATGTTAAATTATATTAAAATAATAACCTAAACATAGAACATAATACTTACATTCAAAGTAAATGCTAAATCTATCTTTTTCTTCAATTCCTCTTCTACCCAACAAGAAACATCATAAAAAGTTCCTTCTGCTTCATTTCTTCTTTCATAAAACCACCGTTGTAGCTTCACTTGAATGAAATCCATCATTCTTAATACAGGCGGCTCCCTTGCTTCTAATAGGACAGAATTCATTGACTCAACTATGTTTGTTGTGAGCATGTCATATCTTCGTCGTGGACTACAAGAACGTGCCCACCTTTCCGGTGGTTCTTCCATCAAGTAGTCATAAGTCTTCTTATCTACTTTTTCTATATATGACAAGTTTNTGATAGATACAAATCCCATGGTGGATTTCAGGATATACCTTTGCGATGGCATATGCAATAGATTGATGCATGTCTGATAAAAAAATTAAATTCTCACGGCTCCCAATTGCATTGCGAAGCTCACTAAAGTACCACTCATAGGAATTGTTATTTTCAGATTCTGCTATTCCAAAGGCTAGTGGAAAATTTGGTTATTTGCATCCTCTGAAACTGAAATCATTAAAACACCACGAAATTTTGACTTCAAAAAAGTTTCATCAACAGCAATCACTGGTCTACAATGATTCCAACCAGATATTGATGATCCATATGCATAAAACATATAAAGAAACCTGAAAATACAGTATAAAAGAAGGTTAACAGAAGTTAAGGACAGGCAGTCCTTAACTTAGACTAACAAGGTTAAAAGTTAAGGACATGTAGTCCTGAAATTCAGTTTACAAGGCCAAAAGTTAAGGACAAGTAGTCCTGAAGTTAGACTAACAAGGTCAAAATTTAAGGACAGACAGTCCTGAACTTCAGGTTACAAGGCCAAAAATTAAGGACAAGTAGTCCTGAAGTTAGACTAACAAGGTCAAAATTTAAGGACAGACAGTCCTGAACTTCAGGTTACAAGGCCAAAAATTAAGGACAAGTAGTCCTGAAGTTAGACTAACAAAGTCAAAAGTTAAGGACAGGTAGTCCTTAACTTAGAGTTACAAGTTATAAAGTTAAGGACATGCAGTCCTTAACTAAAATTTATAAGCTCAAAAGTTAAGGACATGGAGTCCTTAACTTAAACTAACAAATTCAAAAGTTAAGGACATGCAGTCCCTAACTTAGAGTTACAAGTTATAAAGTTAAGAACATGCAATCCTTAACTTAGATTTACAAGCTCAAAAGTTAAGGACATGGAGTCCTTAACTTAGACTAACAAAGTCAAAATTTAAGGACAAGCAGTCCTTAACTTAGAGTTACAAGTTATAAAATTAAGGACATGCAGTCCTTAACTTAGATTTACAAGCTCAAAAGTTAAGGACATGGAGTCCTTAACTAGACTAACAAGGTCAAAAGTTAAGGTCAACATGTCCTTAATTTTTTAACTTGCAATTCTAAGTAAGGACCAAGTTTCCTTAACTTTTTGACTGCACACATGAAAGTTAAGTACAACACGTCCTTAACTTTATAACTGGTTAAAGACAACATGTCCTAAAGTTTATAAAACAGACTAATAAACTCTTTTTTGATTGTTTACATGTTGTTGTCGTCCATCTTTATGTTAGTATATGTTCCCGTGTTTTTACTTCTCATCATATACAAGTATGAAGACAATAATTCATAATTCTCTTCAGGAGTTCCTCTTAATAAAGCGGAAGCACGTTGAATAGCACGCCACGCCTTGTGATACCAAATGTCTAGTCCATGCAATTTTTGCATTTCTGCCATGACAAAAGCTGGTGTAACTTCAAACCTTGGGTCTCGAAGATTATCGATAATGTAACCACTAATCAACTTTGAAGTTGCATGACTTTGGTTAGCTTTCATAGTGTTAACGGATCAGTCATGATTTTTTTCAATCTTTACTATCTTGAACAATGTTGAATCTTTAATTCTGAAAGCACGCACACACCACCCACATCTTGTTGAGCTTGATCTAACAACCTTGAATTCAAAATGTCCTTTAATTGCTATATTCGAAAAATAGTTAATTATACTCTTCTTTTTGTCAAATATTGATCCCACTTTTATTTCATCCAATGAAGTATTTTCTCTTAATATCGTAGTTGGGGATTCTTTTTGTTTCGAATTTGACCTTCGTCTAGTTAGTTGAGTAGAGGTTTTTTCAGCAATTTCTTCAATTACCAAAGCACTCTCTAATACTTGAATACCCAAAGCTTGTTCTTTGTCAATATCTATAATGCTTTGTCCTTCTACTTGAATAGAATCAAATGTTTGAAGCACCTCTTCAATTATTGGTTGAGCTTCAACCATATCTATTTCCATTATCTGTTGGCATTTGTTTTGATTGTCATGTTGAGTTTCTCTGTTGACATGTTCAAAGGTGCTTGTTGATCCAAAAACTCTTTCTGAAATATCAACAATGAAACGACAACCCTTGAAGAGTGAATGACTTTTTAGTAACTCTATACATGTGTGAAGATCTAAATCTTTGGATACAAGCATTCCCTTGCTTGTTCCCAGGTTGATATCAAACCATATCACTGCTTCAAACTTGTCTCTATCCAATTCAATAGCTTCAAAGATATGTTTAATGATATCTTCAAACCGAATTGCCTCAGGTACTAGAACAAGCTTTGTTTGATGATCTAGATACTTATAGTCTTCAGTCCATCTACCATTAAAAGCAACTATAATGCATATTGTTTCCATCCTGCAAGTCAAGAGAATGGAAAATTGAGGACTTATTTTATAGAGAAATCCTTGTATAATTAAGAATAGGTACTGTAAGTTCAGGACCAAGTTGTACTTAACTTTTGAACTTGGAAATAAAAGTTCAGGACCAAGTGTCCTTAACTTTTGAACTTGAAACTCAAACTTCAGGACCAAGTGTCCTTAACTTTTGAACTTGGAATTCAAAGTTAAGGACCACGTGTTCTTAACTTTTGAACTTGAAACTTGAAGTTAAATACTGCCTGTCCTTAACTTTTTAACTTGTAACTCTAAGTTAAGGACCAAGTGTGCTTAACTTTTGAACATGTAAGTCAAAGTTCAGGACCAAGTGTCCTTAGCTTTTCAACTTGAAACTGAAACTTCAGGACCAAGTGTTCTTAACTTTTGAACTTGGAATTCAAGTTAAGGGCCAAGTGTCCTTAACTTTTGAACTTGAAACTTGAAGTTAAGGACTGCATGTCCTTAACTTTTTAACTTGTAACTCAAAGTTCAGGACCAAGTGTCCTTAACTTTTGAACTTGAAACTTGAAGTTAAGGACTGCATGTCCTTAACTTTTTAACTTGTAACTCAAAGTTCAGGACCAAGTGTCCTTAACTTTTGAACATGTAAGTCAAAGTTCAGGACCAAGCGTCCTTAACTTTTCAACTTGAAACTCAAACTTCTGGACCAAGTGTCCTTAACTTTTTCAAAACAATTTGCAAAACTATGACAGTATGTTCTTAATATTCAGAAGAACAACAAAAAAGTTAAGGACACAATGTCCTTAACTTTTTCAAAACAATTTGCAAAACTATGACAGTATGTTCTTAATATTCAGAAGAACAACAAAAAAGTTAAGGACATTGTGTCCTTAACTTTTTTAATTTAATTTGCAAAATCAGGACACTATGTCCTTAATATTAGTAACAACAGTCATGTTAAGGACACCAAATCCTTAACATTATGTGCTCAATTTCTCTAGAATTGTCACAGGGTGTGATACCCTTAACCTTATCAATCCAGAAATTCAAAAAAAAAATCAAATTCCTAGCATCAAATTCCTAATAACGAAATAAAAATCAATAGAAACACACAAAAGCATAACTTACTGTAAATTTATGTCGATTTTTGGACGAGAAAGTTGAATTCTATAGTTTCAAATCGGAAGAGAAGCTTCTGCAATTCTATAGTATGAAATTCCACGATCACAGTCTCTGTTGCTGCTGTAGTTAGTTATGTGCTGTTGCTGCTGATGATCATTAATAAAAGCGTATGTATAAGTTATCGTAGAAAGGTATTTTCGTCCAGTCAGGTAAAAGTTTATTAAAACAGTGGCTGAAGAATAAAGACATTTAAAACACCGGCTTTAAAGTGAAAACATGTGCTCTTAATGGCTATTTGTGCACATCCCCCATATTTCGGGCTATTAGATGCAATAAGTTTGGTCTGAAGGGCCATTTTGTATCAGTGGAAAAAGACATGGGCTATCAAAATAGGGAAAATCTCACTTTATACCCATTAATCCCAAACTATTTATCGTTTAATACCCAAGCTCAAACTATTTGCTTTTCCTACCTATGCAAACCAAACTATTTACCATGCCGACTCATTAACTATTTGCCTTCTCATTTGAAGTACAGAATGTTAAAAACATTCAGCTTCATTTTTGCAAGCTTACATGGTAGTGGACTTGAATGGATCTACTTCTTCTCAGCCAGATCAATCTTCATTAAGAGGGTCAACCCAAGCTATTACTCTACTTCCTTTCCTTATGATTTTTGTATGTGTATGAAGACCCACCATTGTTGAGCTTGAAGCTCCTAAATTTGATTTTATTTTTTTTTTTGAAAATTTATTTTTTGATTCGATATGGGTGCTATAAAATATTGCTTATTAACCTTCGAGTAAGCTTCCCAAATCTGAATTTTTATGTATGTTTGAATATCCACCATTGTTGGCTTGAGGCTCAATTTTTATTTTTTAAGATTTCTTGTTTGATTCAAAGTGGGTGTTATTAAATATTCCTTATAGTACCTTCTGGAAGTTCATACTGAAATTTGATCATATTTAAAGTTGATTTGAGGTGACTGAGATCGAATCTTTCAGCTGAAAATCAAAGAAGAACACAATTACCTTATAGTATACTACTACGATACATAATATGTTGTAGGAGTATATAGCTATATGGCAACAATACTATCACTGCAACAATATATAGTAATAATCGAAGAAGAACACAGTTAGCAAACAGTATACCATTACAGTGTACAATATATTGTAGGAGTATATAGTTATAATGCAACTGTATACTATTATAGTATATAACATACTGTAACGGTATATTGTAATAATATGCAACATACTGCAACATTGTACTATAATAGTATACAATATATTATAATAATATACCATTTTAATGTAATAGTGTAATGTTGAATGAAGAACATAAAATATGTTGTAATATTATACAATATACTATAATAGTATACTTCACCTTTATTTGTTAAATCACCTGTGTGCTATTGTGGAAAGCTAAAATCGTAGTGATAGTCCAAATTTGTTGTTGATAATTACAAAAAAAATAAAAATTATCCACCAATAAAGAAGCTTTGAAGCTTTGATTTGAGAATTAAAAGCTTAATATAGTTATTTGAATTTTGAATTTGGATAAGTATTATTAAAGCTTGTTAAAAATGCTTGTAAGGATTAATATTGAAGTTTAAGTTCATTTAAAATTATTTTGAAGTGGGTTTGGTGGTTCCACAAAAGTAAAAAAATTAATAAACTTTATCAAAGAGATAATTGTAGAGCCTTTCAATAATTAGGTTGCAATTCCGAAGAGTCATTGGCCACGTAACACTTGATTCGTCTTTTTGATAGTAATGCTGAACATTTTTTACAAAGAAGTGTTTAAGTTAAGTGGAATTGGGAATGGGTAGGGTCGTGTAAATAGTTTGGAATAGGTAGAAACGGGTATATATTTAAGATTGTGTGGGTAATTATGAATTTAGGGGATATAGAGAGTAGTTTTCTCTTCTTTTTTTTCTTTAACAAATTCAATTTTTATATATAAAATCAATTATTTTTAATTAGCACCAGGGCTATCAATAAGAAAAATATCTCCTCCAATTCCATGCAAGGAACTAGATGATTACCCAAAAATAATGGAGCAAAAAAAATAACTAGGCAAAATTATAGAAAAAATTTTGTTGATGTAGCAACATTAGGTCTTTTACACATAAGACAAGAAAATATTTATATTCCTAGCCAAAATTCTTTAAATATTGTACCTTAAATCACGCATCACTCATAGTTTCAGTTACCTACTTCTCCTTAATTAAGATAATTAGTCCTTAGTGTCAGACAATCTTCATATTCGTAACTATCGTATTCCATATGCCATCTACTATTATATAAAGAGATGAGAAACAACTAATCGGAAGTAAACAATTGAAATATCTCGTATACTCCTTAGTTTCATGAAATATCTTGTAAATAGAAATTATTTTATGTATAATTAAACGTGATGTATAACATGTATAAATTATACCTCAAATAATTCGACTATCTTGATGGTATAGCAACTCTACATGTATCTTTTTTAGTATAAATCATGTATAATTTACCATATCGTTGTATATCACGTGTCATTATACATAAAATAATTTCTTTTTAATATTATAATTATACATGAAATAAACCAAGTGATTCATATAATAAGTTTCCGAGGTTTTTGTATATGTTAATGCATACAAATCCTGGGTCAATGACAAGGTCGGAAAGGACGGATGATGGGTGCTTCTTATATGTATATGTAGCACTCTACTCATCAATTAAAGGTGGGAGTACTGCATGCCTAATATTGTCGTTGGCGGTAGCTTTCTCAAATCAACATACACCGGGACCTTACTAACGGCGTGCACCAAGATGCAGCAGGTGAGTTAAGTAGACATTCATTGAATATAGGGAAAAAGTCCAAAATTATTTACTTCTGTCACACGTTATACTTTTCGTCTAAATCTATCCTTATCGTTAATCAACTTTTTAAAATTAACCCTAACTGTAACATTTTGACACTGTGGCAGCTGACCCCTCAAATAAATTGTCATGTCAGCGGCCAAAAGTAATTTAATCCTTAAATATATCTTGTGTTATTTTTTATTTTTAAGATAATGGCGGGTCCCACTTAATTTTAACTAAACCCGCTTAAATTTAGTCTTCTTCTCCAAAGCTGCGGCGGCCGTGACAAACCCCGCCGACATGCAATCTAGTAGGAGGAAGCACCATCGGCTGTGTATAAAAAAATCAATAATGAAACTTCAATGTGCCTACAAACAAGTAACTTTACATTTGTTAATTAGAGAAAGTTTAGTCCCTTTCTGATTTATCATTTTCTCTTCGCTGCATTTTTTCAAACATATTTGATTGTTCAATTCACCGATAGATTCGAAGCTCAACGAATCCAAAGAATTGCTAATCAATGAGGGATATACAATCGTACAATTCAAAAGCCTTGAAATCCGACGAGAATTTGACTAAATCGAATGAATTGAGTGATTCAGATCTCAAATCGAATATTCAAAACTCAATCAATCAACTTCGATTTCAATAGCAAACTCAGATCCTTTTGTTATTATCATTTCTATAAAGAATGGGGTTTCACATCAATTTTGATTGATGTTATTTCCGGCAAAAAGTACAAGATCGTAACAGTAGGATTAGATAACGCCGGAAACCTCCATTACCACCCATGGCAGTACCATACAACCACCAGCTTCTATCCCACCAGTACTATCATAGCCTCTGACTCGCCTTCATGATTTTAGGCAACCAAGTTTTTCTTGAGTTTCGGATTTTTAGGGAAGAAAAGTGAAAGCAGTGAAGATTATTGTCTCCCATCATTGCATCTTTTCGACAAGCTCGAAGGAGAGGAAGACGACTAATGGCCTGTAACCTTTGAAAAAAGAAGAAAGAGAAAAGCAAAAGAAAAAAGGAAAACTGCCTCTAGCCCTATGGTAATTTTCTAATTTAATAAATGCAATAACCAATATATTATTAAAAGTGGTGATATGAACTCCACCTTGACATTTTATTTTATGGGACCTGCTGACTTAGCTGCTGACATGGTAATTTGAGGGGTCAGTTGTCATATTGTTAAAATGTCAGGGTTAGGGGTAATTTTAAAAAGTTGATTAACGATAGGGATAGATTTGGACGAAAAATATAACGGTGGAAGAAGTAAACAATATACCATAGTAGAGGGATAATTTTAGACCTTTCCCTTGAAGATAATACTCTAAATATAAATTATTTCATGTATCATCATACGTGATGTATAAATTATATCCTAAATAATCCGATTATTTTGATGGTATAACAACTCTACATGTGATATAACATGTATCTTTTTGGTATAAGTCATGTATAATTTATCATATTGTATATTGCGTGTAATTATATATAAAATAATTTTTTTTTAATATCGTGAAATAATTGAGAAAAATATACATGCCTAATTGTTTGCATATTGTGATAGATTGAGTGATGGAGAAAATAAGATGAGAGAAGTAGATAATACGAAGAGAGAGGAGATCTCATTTCTTTTGACGATGAGAAAGAGTGTGAAATTCCAAAGATCCCATGATTTGTGCATTTTTTCATGGTCATTAATTATTTGCTTATCTTTAAGATATGCCCTAAATATAAAAAAAAATCTTCCTATGTAATAAATAAAGATTGCTAATATTTTTTACAAAGTGCCCAGTCGTGTATATTTCTCAAAATAATGAGCAGGTAAATGCAAAGCAATGACTTCTCTGAAAATCTTATAAATTTATCGCTTAATCTACTTAAGAAAGCAATAAAATAACATCTCATTTCATACAAGTTTCAAACTTTGTTTTTTTCCCAAAAAAAAAAAGAGTCAAAATTACATAATAATGCACTCCATAAGTTAACCTTGCACTTTTTTAGCCCGCTTACAAGTTTGCAAATGTGTAGCCAAATATCAATAAAATCTTTTCTTTTCCCATTCCCTCTAATTATAACAACCTCATTTATTCCTACCTACCCCTATTGTAGCTCTCTCCTCATTTTTTTTCACCCATAAATATTTAATTTAATTAATAAAAAAGAATCATATACAAGCAAAACTGAAAACAAAAATTAGTTTCCCATTTTTAGTGTAACCATTGATCGAGACACTCAGTCAACACCTATTCGTGCTTTCTTCCATAATCAATGCTTCTCTGAAATTTTTTATTTTTTTATTTTGTATATCTTCAGGTTTATACATAACTATTATAACTTCAAAACATAAAAACAGACACGAGAAACCTAAAATCTCATCTCCTTTAATGCTAATCTTGTTAAATTTCGATTATGATTTTGTGAGAAATTTGGAGTGGGTATTATCTGAACTTATTAGAAATAGTCTAATTAGGTTGTATACAAATTTTGAAGTTATTTGCTAGAGATCTGGACTAGTTTTATACAAGAATTGCAAGTGAAAATCGTACAAAAATTTCGTCAGAGATGCTTATACACTTTTATACAATGTTATACACTTTAATACAAAGAGATACATTATGTATATAGTTGTATAAAAGTGTATAAATATGTATAATCACGGAGTGAAAATATTCTTGATATACTATGTATATAGGTTTATAAGGAGAATAAGAAGCAGAAGAAGAAAAAGAAGAAGAAAATGCGAGAAATTCACCAAATACCCGTAAATAATATATCAACATTGTATATAATAATGTATAAGTAGTGTTTATACACTATTTATACAATATTATACATTATTATACAAATGAATCCTATCAATGGAGCTTCACGTGTTGTTGTTCTTCCTTTGGCATCCTCTGAAATTTAACTCAAATATAGCCTTAATCTACTCCAATTCACTTGATTTTAAGTTTTGAACTCATCTTGATGATTCCAATCAATTGGGACAACACTCATTCCAAACAACTAACAAATCGGAAAACTCAATTTCTGAAATCAAATATTCGAACCACCTATAATGGTGACTTTTATTTTTCAAATCCTTAGTTAACCATCGGAATACGGAAAAGAATTGAAGGAGAATAACAATAGTAGAGAATTTTTGTGGTGCAAAGGCTGACACGGGAAGAAGAAGAAGAACGAAGAAAAAAGGGGAACGAAAAAAAAAGGGGAGAGCTAACTGGTGAAAAGTAATTTTCAGGTTATTGTACAACCTGGGCTACACTGGGTAAAGGCTTCAAACGTGAGCCATTTTCTGATTGGTTGTTGGGCCAAGTGACAAGGGATGTAATTCTCCCAATAAAAAAGGGAAAAAAGGAAAAGAAAAAAAGGATCTTTACATAAATGTAGGTCAATTTTATTGTTGATTTTTTCTAGCCAGTATACATAGATTATACAATGACTATACATATATTATATTTCCATCGGTTAAACACGGGGGTAGAAGTTAATTCTTGAAAAAAAATCCCAAAAGCAGCTAGGCCCAGTACTAGGTTGGGCTAGATTGACTCATTTAAGGCCCAATAAGATCCCAAGAGACCCTAGTCCATGCAGTATAAGATGGGAAACCGAAGCAAAGAATGAGCGTTTAGGGTTCATCAAAACGGCAGCAAAAATACAATGAGACCCCTGGACGAGCAAGAAACGACACAAGTTTTCGAAAAGCTACACAAATTCGTGGGCAACAATCTGAAGAACATAGTCGAGAACCCATCTCACGAAGGACCCGACAACACTCCTGGTCGCTACTGCTTCCGTCTCCAAAGAAACAGAGTCTACTACGTATCAGAATCGCTAGTCAAACGAGCCACGAATATAAAGCGAGACAACTTAATTGCACTTGGAACCCAGATTGGCAAATTCACAAAAGGAGGTAAATTTCACCTTACGGTACAATGCTTGGGTCTATTAGCAGGACACTCGAAGCACAAAGTTTGGTTAAAACCCACCTCTGAGATGAGTTTTTTGTATGGAAATAATGTATTGAAAGGTGGGGTAGGGAGGATTACTGAGAGTATTAGCGAGCATGATGGTGTGGTCGTGTTTTCAATGTCGGATGTGCCGTTGGGATTTGGAGTTGCGGCCAAGAGTACTCAAGATTGTAGGAAGATGGACCCAAATGGAATTGTAGTTCTTCATCAAGCTGATATTGGAGAGTATCTGAGGATGGAGGATGAGCTCTAAATTAGATTTTTGCTTTGGGTTTTTATGCTTGTGTAATCCAATTGGGTGTCGTTGTATGTTGCTCAATATGAGTTTTTGGCATTGTGTTTTCACAGAAATTCTATATTGAATGGGATAATTATTTACTCATTTTTTTTCCTCTGCTTAATTCTTCTGTAGTCAAAAAAACAGTCATGGTATAGTTCAGCCAATGCAGGAACCTGAATTTGAGACAACCAATCTACCTTATACATCTTTAATTATAAGAAACTTATTTTTATCAGCAATAAATTGGAAAATAGGTTTAAAATTTTGGTGGGAGAAAAACCAAAGAGAGAAAAAGAGGAGATATTAATCTCTGTAAATGGATGTGTCTACACATAGCATTGCTCAGTTAGTCTGTAGATCAAGATTCATGTTTTTGAGCAATCAGTGCAAGTGTAAAAAGAGGGTCATCATTATTAAGCACCGAGTGCTCCAGCTAAACTGTCTTCTCATTTGAAATTGCTGATAGCCTGTTATGAAATAGACAAGTGTAAATGTGGAGGAGTGAAATGGATGACTGCTTTATGGAAAGATGGAATGGAACTTTCATTTTAGAAGGAGTTTGTGTGATTGAGAAAGTTGCAGAATTTTTCCAGAAAATGCAGTATGTTGTGTTGGACCCAAAACTGTTATTGCATCCAAAACTGCTAAATAAAGGACTTTTTGTTGGTTCAGGTCTTTAGTCTAGCCCTAAAAGGGCAACTTCACAAAAGTATGATATTTACGTGGAGAAGGGTAAAAGGGCGGACTCAATATGTACCTTGTTATTGCATAAATGACCGCCGAAACTGCTAAATAAAGATCAAATGTTTGCTGTATGAAGAAGATTAAGCCTCATTGTCAGTCATGGTCAATCTATAAAAGGACTTTTTGTTGGCTCAGGTTTTTGGTCTAGTTGTAAAAGTGCATTGTTTGACCATGTGACATATGAAGAGTAATTGTAGTTGATTTGGAAAACTGATATTTAGGAGTTTCTCATAAGAAGTTAATGAGGGAGACATGGGATGTACAAGTGATGTACGCTGTTATCATTAAAGTATATTTGAGTGAAGTTTGGTGACAGATAAGGTCAGGATGGCCGAGTGGTCTAAGGCGCCAGACTCAAGTTCTGGTCTTCGTGAGAGGGCGTGGGTTCAAATCCCACTTCTGACATTTTTTTGTGAATTTTAACCATTTGTTTTTAGTACTAGTAGAGGTATTTGTTTCACTTGAATCTATTTAGTTAGAACGAATCACGCGTTGGTAATGGATTTTCCATAATTCCACCACCATGACTTCTTCCACCCATAAAAAGAGGATTCGTTCAAATGTATTGAAAATTTCGCCTACTACATTGAACCAAAAACTGTATGCATGCGTTCTTCCAGCAAATCTGTAAGTTGCAACATATCTTTTTGGTTTCTCATCCGGTGCTCGGTTTTTGCATAGGAGTTTCGACTAATTCGGGTTCGTATTTCCTTAGACATATTAAAAAGGAAAACGCTATCTATCATAAATTTTTTCATTCCCAGAGCTCGAACTTGAGACTTTGATTAAAATGAAGCGATCTTATCCATTCAATGCCTCAAAGTGATACGACTTCACATGATTTTTTACTTATTAACTTGATCAAAATCCTTCTTTCTATGAAAGAACTTCTCCAATTAAGGAACTGGAGACCATAATATTTTAGTTAATTAGAAGAAAGATTCAAAAGAAAACAAAAGCTAATATTTTGCTCCAGGTTAATTTGGTGCCAAAGTCTGCATTTGTAGAAACCTGGTGGCCGTATTTCATTTTACTCAAATTTCAAAGCATTTTGGAGATTGCATTTTTGGTCCCGAGACTCTAATAATATCCAACTAAAGACATTCGTTTTCGGATTATTGAAATAAATATTTCTGACCTTTTACCGAATTAGAATTTCATAATTTCTTCTGAACTGTGTGACATTATCTAGTGTGCTAATAGAGTTGTTCTTGTACATGAACAAGTTCCCTCATATCTCTGAGCGGGTGTGGACTGAGTATAAGCAAAATGACATAATCATAAAGTGTATCAGTAAAGAAGTTACTCAACATATCGATGCCCATATTTTGTGATAGAAATAGAATTCTTACATCTTAGATCGTTTTGTTGATTGTATTGCACAACTAATTCCGACATAAAACTTAACATAAAATAATAAAATATTTAGTTGGTTGCGTATCCTCTCCCGACCCCACTAGATTACTGTTGTTATTATTATTGCATAATAAAGAAAAAATATTGTACTAAGGAGGAGGAGAATGGATAATACGGTATACAAGAGAGTAATAAAAGTGAATAATGGATAAGGCTAGACAAATTGGAAAATTAAAATTATAAGTTAGGGGTAATATCAATTTCTTGCCCATCTGGTGCATAGCGTGTAATAACACAGAAAGATGAAGGTTAAAATAGGAAAACAAATGAAAATCCACATTGAATAAGAAAAGAACTCGTCCCTTTCTGTCACAAAGACGATCCTTCAATTCTTTTATCCCACGAAATAATAATGGCGACGAGCGGCAGAGAAACCCGACGACGCCGTATTGTGGAACGAGGAAATGACCGATTGGCCCTTATCACAGGCAGGATCCCAACTCTATCATCGGAAACGGAATCGGGACCGGGATCGGAATCTCGGCATTCTCACACCGCCTCTTGCCCTCCATGGATTTCTCGCGATCACCTCCCTTCCAATCAATCGTCTCCCGGTAATGCACGCTTATATTCTCATCAATTGTTTCCGAATTGTTTGTTTGTTTCAATTTTTAATTGATATTTGTTAATATTCGATTGTAAAGTGATATTTTAATTTAAATTATTTTTTTGTCTGTTTTGCTATCTAAAGTTTCTTACTAAGAGAAATTGCTTGCTTCTGTCCCTTGGGGGATATAAAATGGGAACGAATTATTTGTAGTTAATTTAATTGGTGTATTATGTCTTTTCAATTAGAACTTTATGAGTGTTTCAATTAGAATGCCTAATCCACCGGGTACTGACTAGTAATTCTGCCGAGCTTAGGTAGAAGGGAAGAAATCACATAGTGTTTTTTCCCTTCACTGATAGAATTTTTTTGAGTTTATGGAAGCTTCTAGAAGATTACAATTAAAGTTAGAACTAGAAAACGGTGCTCGGTAGAACTATCAATGTTGGGGTGTATGTATATATATATATATGTGTGTGTGTGTGTTTGGCGCCTGGAAAATGGTCCGATAGATTCTTAGGTCAAGGTGGGTCTCAAGTTCATGTCATTGAAGTGTAGTGTTATGTTAAACTTTTTTTTTCTCTTTTGAGAAATGAAATCATTTTATTGCATATCCGGCGAAACGGTGTTAACATTACTTAGTTTATATCCAATTTATGTTGGTAGTATGTAAATATTGAAACTATACTCCTGCCACAAATTGGATTGAAATGGGTCGCTGTCATTAAGAGACATCGCTCAAAGCGATGAAACTATGTTAAGAGAGGAGTTATCTCTTTATGAGTGAAGCAATGCGCTTTCGAAAATTGACACGCAAAAAGTTCCCAACGGGAAGTGGTCGGTTCTTTAAATCTTGATTTTGAAGAGTTGGATAAATATCTGCATTGTTGTATGCAGGATAGTGAAATTAGTTATTTTAATTACAATTTGATTATTGTAGGACTAAATTCATTTGTGTTTGATATTTTCTATTTTCTGTAAATGGAGCATTTCATCTCAAAGAAGTGTGCACCTTTACTTCTTGCGTTTTTCTTCCTCCCATGGATGTCGCCACTATTTTGTAGTTTTCTCTGGAAAATTCATTTGTTTGATATGTTTTTATGTTCGGTAAATGGAGCATTTCATCTCAAAGAAGCGTGCACCTTTACTTGCTCTTTTTGCTTCCTCCCATCTGGTTTTTGTTGTATGCTCTTATCTATTGACATAAGAAGAATCCCAGTACTCCAATATTTTTCAAGATAGTGCTAAGACGAGGGCTTCACAAGAGGAAAGAAATTTTTATAAACAAGAAATGGAATGTGTGTTATGGTTTACAGGTGCAGAATATTGCATGAATCATGTTCTTTATGCTCCATCCTTCCCAGATCACCTGATTTGCCAAGGCTCAATTTTAAATATTGGTGCTTGCTTACTTAAATTTTTTATAAAAAAGTTTGGATAGTGGATACCGAATACTCCCTCCATCCTAATTTATATGTCATACTTTTCCTTTTTAGTCTATTCTAAAAAGAATGTCATACAACTCAATACTTATTTAGAAACAATTTGACTTTAAAATTCCTTTTGTACCCTTAAAGAGATGATTGATAGTCGCACAAATAATTATGACTTGTTTTAGACGACAAGTTTTAAAAATTTTCCTTTCTTTCTTAAACTTCGTGCTGAGTCAAACACCGCCACATAAATTGGGATGTAGGAGGTAAGTAACAATATATAGATTCTTTCATAGTAAAGATACTAAAGATATGTGTAAAAAACTATGGTCCAAGATAAATAAGTTTTATAATTGAGAAGCTAAAGAAGGCATTCAATTAGTCCTCGTGTTGCATCCCTATTTTTGTATTTTTACCCTATCAGCTTGATATTGTTTTTGATAAAATCTTCACCTTATCAAAAAAAAAAATGAGCGTTGATGTTGATGGTGAGGTTTCCTGTTATAGTACCTTTAATGCTGGATATTTGAAGAACTTTACGAAATGCATCTATGGATAGTATCCTTGATTCACAACTAGACTTAGAAACAATTATAAATCATGGCATATTTGGAGGTAATGAAGGTTAATGCCCAGACTTCTAAATTAGATAAATTATGACATGGATAAAATTATGACAATTGGACCAGTCTCTTCTGTTATTTCCTGCCAATAACTTTTCGTTTTAAAATTCTGATTTTGTCCAATTAGAAGGTATGAGTATGTGAGTTTGGTGAGAGTTATGTCATGATGCTTTGGGCTAGTGCTTGTGTTATTAGTGTTATACTTTCTTTTTCGATGAACGATAGTGCTCATTGTACTTGTCACTCATTTATTGCTACTACTTCACAGTTTCTATTAGTGGGAGTGAGGCCTCTGGATCATTTTTGCCCGATAATGACCGTGGAATTGAGCCTGGTGAGCATACTGAATCTGATGGCAAAAGCAGAACAACTCCATTCATGCGAAAATGTGAGTCAAACATTGAAACCTCAAGTGCACCTGCGTTGGATCTTGATGGCAAAGAGCAGTTATTTCCGGATTCATCTCCTTTGAATCCTCCATGCCTTTCTGCTTCTGAAGGGGGTCAATTTTTTAAACTGAAGAGCAACTATCACAATATTTTCGCCCCAAATAAAATTAGCTCTGCAATTGCAGCTTCTGAGAGTATTCGCCTCAACTTTTCTCTCGTGGCTGCCATTTTGGTTCTTGTGTCCTATAACAGCCACTTCTTCAACGTGGTCATATTCTTCAGACCTCTTCTGCTGTTGTTGTTAACCAACATATCTATTGTTATTGCACGACTTCTCGTAGAAGAAGAAGGGTCCCAAAGGAATCAAAAAGCGGCAAACAGTATCCCTACTGCTGGTATGGTTGATCAAATTGGGAAGGCTCTGGAGCTGGGATTGTTATTGCAAAACATTATGAATGCACTGTTTATGGATTGTAGTATCTACTCAATAACAGTCGTATGTGGCCTTTCAATAATCCAAAAGCTTGGCTGGTAAAGTTGTTTTCCTGGCTGGAGGATCTAAGAGGTGTATCATCTTAACAAGTTTGTTTTGTCTGTTTTTTCTAACTTATTTTGAGAAACATTTTGCTTCTTTTCATTCTTAATATTCGGCCTCCCAACAGCCCTACCCCCAAAAAGATTTTCTTTTTTTTGGTAGTAACCTGCCCCCAAAAAGATGGTGATAGAAGTTGTCTTCATATCCAATTTTGTAGCTTCACCAGACGAAAAAATGGACTTATGTAGATGTTTTCGAGTTTTTAATGCATTTTTGTGAGATTGTGCCACATTATAGCAAAAGATTTCCTGCATTCTTTTCTTATGGGTTCATAGGAGTTCTGTCAAAATGCAATCATCAAAATGGCAGGGGATTTGTCACAAATGCGGGGTAATGTTTGTCCTTGACATTGAATTTCAGACAACTTATCATTCACACGTAATTGAAGCCATGTACACCTTGACATTAATACTGAATTCAATTTTGGGATGTTTACGACCATAGTCCGGAACCAAAATGTGGTTCTTTGGGACTCAAAGAACCAAAATGTGTGGAAAAAATATTTGGTGACCATTTTATATATAACGCCCTTTTAAAGGGCGCTATACCTTAACGTTTGTTTGCCCAGTTAAGTATAGCGCCCTTTTAATAAAGGGCACTATACTTGTATAAAAAGTCATCACTCTCCCTTTCCCCA
>ML344953.1:9567-35729 GCA_005239505.1 Nicotiana paniculata | reverse complement strand
TGCGCATAAAATGTAAGGTATATCACATGTTAAACTATGCAATTTAGTCTCGCATCACCAACCTCAGTGTGTCAGATTTCAGAGGGAACTCAAGGTCTAAAGCAGTGCTCACACTGAGGGGGCAGAACTTAAAGGTATAGGAATCAAGTGAAGTGCAGGAGATAGATTTGAAAAGGTTTTGACACAAAACAGCACTGGATTGATTTAGTAAATAAAGAAGTTTTCTAAAAAGGTTTTGATCAGTAATGAAACAACTTGAATATAATGTAAACCTTTTTGGAAAAGCAGCAAACAACTCACACAGGTTCAGTACATTCAAAAATAGATCTCTCTCAGGGACAATGGGAATTGGGGACATATAGAGTACACAACATGATGGACACAAACTAGGCAGAAGCCTTGCAATTGGTTACAGGTAGTGGGACACAAACTTAGGAATACTAGTTAGACATGGTCATACAGTTAGAGATACCTAGAGTATGGGATCAATCATGGTTAAAAACAAATTACAGAATCAGATTAGAGGGAGTGTTGGGAGGGGGTAGGACATAATTACACATAGGTTTAAGAAACACATGTTAAGTAACATACAAGGCGATTATAGTATCCTAGGGATTGCATGCTGAGGCTATAAGGGAGGATATACCCATAACCAAACAACATAATATGTGAAACTAGTTGCAAGTAGGACAACATAACCATAAGTAAAAGGAAACCAGAAGCATGATGCATCGTAATAACCAAAGAAACATGTTGTTTTGGAGACTTTAACTATAAACTGGAAACATACCAGTTGAAGACAACAAATGCAGAATAAGAGGCAAGTAGAATAACTAGTGTTGGCTTCCAGCCGACTAGCAATAGCAAACAATCCAGAGAAGAATAGTAGACTCTGTGTGTGTGAGCAAGAGAGAATATAACCAAGTCTATCTCCTTTCGTTAATGAAAGAGTAGTGTGTATATATAGTTTTTTTAAGACTAGTAGTGAATAAGGCAATAAACCAGTAATTAGGGACTGAGCATCAATCAGTAAACAATCAGTATAGGTATCCCTTAATTGAAGGGATTGAGTTCAAACGTCTAGCAGGCAAAACAACAAATACGGAAAGTTCCCATATGTGACATGCATATGACATATAAGGAAACAATTTCAAATCAGTACAAACATACAATAGAGGCTAGGTTCACAGACTCTAATTAAGGGAATAAGAATCAATTAACAACAAATAAATCATGTAACAAGGTAAAAAATGGACTAAGGCCGGAAATTAATCAGTAAAGTCTCAAATCACGAGGAATCAGGGATTCAAAATAATAAATCAAGAACCCTAACAAACTAAAACTACAGAGAATCATGATTCAAACAGGAGTAACAATAATCAAAGGATATTAACATGAATCGAATAAATCATAGGCAAGAGGTCAGAAACCCTAATAGTAAAAGCATGTGAAATCAAGGATTCTCATGAACTTATTGGGTAAACAGCAAGACAAATGAGACATCAAGGAAAGAACAACAAATGGTAAAATATCATGGAATCATAAAGCTCATACATATCCAAAAAATATTGAAGACAAAGTCAGGTAATAATTCGGATAAGAGAGGAAAAAATAAAATAAATTACTAAAACATAGTAAAGACCCTAGGATAATGCTGAAAACATCACAGAAAAATCATTTTAAAGCGGAGTCATGAAACCCTAGTTGAAAACGGAGAGTCGTTTTAGAGAAAATCAGAGAGTTTTTGGGGGAAACAACGAAATAGCTCAAAACATATACAGATCTATCATAGATCTAAAGAATAAGGAGAGTTTTAAACATTTAGGGTTTCAAAGAGAATACAGAGAGATAAAGAAAAACCTCAAACGTTGCTGGTTTAACCCCCAAAGGTCATAGACCTTGCTTGAACAACCGGAGGTAGCCGGAGATGGCCGGAGGGTGATAAGCACAGTCCAGGAGGTAGGAGGATTCAACCCAGGTCTCTTGAAAACCTTAGAGATGGAAAACATCAGCGTGACGGAACCACATGAGGTAGGAGGATGGTGAGAGCTTCATGGTCTCCGGTGAAGAGACGGCCGGAGAAGGCGAAGAGATTCATCGGAGCCCAAAGGTACATGAAGTCNGGGGGGGGGGGGGGGGGGTTAGTCTAGGTTAATTAAGGAAGGTCGAATCCGGGCCATTGATCAAAATTGATCAACGACCAAGATTAAATCAAGTCTGGACCGGGTATATTTAGTGGGTTGGGCCTGGGTATTGGACGGATTTAGTTGAGTGGTTTGGGCTGGTTTCAATAGGCTGAAATTGAATTAAATTGGGCTATGATTTAAATAGGAAGGGGTTGATTGTTAAATACCCGATTAAATAGATAGATAATTAATCAAAATAGCTAATAATAACATAAAATTAAATTAATGCTAAATAGATGAAATTAAGGTAATTAAATAATATTTAAAATATAAAATTACTAACTATTGAATTAAAATGGCATAAAATGTACACTTAGGCTATAATTGCAAAATTATCGTAATTATAGCCAAATAATGCCAAATTGGATAATCTGTGAAATAATCAAATCCTTTTGATATATTGATCTGAGAAATATTTTAAAATCATTTATAATACAATTTATGAATAATTAGAAAAAATACTGAATAAATTGGAAAAGAATTTAATAAAAATATGAAAAATTATGGAAAAATACCAGTTATTATACAGAGTGATTTTGAAGGTATATGTGCAAACTTTAAAATAGTTTGAGGAAAAATTGGGTATCAACAGTTGTTATTTAAAGTGAAACTTGTTCTGTTTACAATTGTTGAGACATAAACATCGTGAAAGGCTTTGACTTGAATTGTGAAAATCCTTTTTATAAATAAAGTGATGTGATTGTCTAGTAGGAGCGGGTTGCACACCGAAACAAGGAGTGATAAGGGTGGACATGTAAGATCGAGTTGGACGCCGCAACAGGAGAAATAAGGGTGATGTATATATATATATAGGGAGGAGCAATAACAGTGGACATGTTGTAGCGGGTTGCACGCTGCACCAAGGAGCGATAAGGGAGAATATTTATGTTTTGTTAATTTTAAAAAATAAGGATTTGGAAAAACTTTTGATTTTATTAAAAAGGTATTCATACTCTGATTTTACAGTGATTTAAATTGAAACTTGAAAATTTTGAGGATGTTTGATTATAGCTGATATCTGGAAAAGGTGGCTGAGATATTTTATTCATTGCTACAGATAATTGTTTTGTTTAGTTTAGAATTTCCTTCTTGCTTTATTATATATTGTTCATAGGTTATATTGTTAATGCCCCGCCATAGCCTCGTCACTACTTCGTCGAGGTTAGGCTCGGCACTTACTCAATACATGGGGTCGGTTGTACTAATATTACACTCTCAACTTTTTTGTGCAGATCCAGGTACTGGCCAGAGTTAGGAGATTTTAGTAGCTGCCATCATCATTCGGAGACACGAGGTAGATCTGCTGGCGTCCACAGAATTCCTAGAGTCTTCTCTTAATTTTATAGACACTATTTTATTACATTTAAAAACAGATATATATTTCTTTCATCCCATTATTTGTAGTACTCTTTAGTAGTTCGTGAATTGTGGCACCAGACCCTGGGTAGTTATATAGTTGGTTTTAGTTCTTGGTTCGTTTCATCATATCGAATATTATACCTGATTACATTTATTGGAAATTATTAGATTTCCTTCTCTTTATGAATTATTCTATTGTGTTTAAGCAAATTGTTCAAAGAGAATGGTTAGTTAAGTTCTAACATTGGCTTTCCTAGCAAGTGTGGTGTTAGGCGCCATCACGATCCCGTGGGTTGGGAATTTGGGTCGTGACAAGTTGGTATGAGAGTACTAGGTTGCATAGGTCTCACAATTCACGAACAAGCTTAATAGAGTCTGAGGGATCAATACAGAGAAGTCTGTACTTATCTCTCAGAGGCTATGAAGTTAGGAAAAAACTCATTTTCATTTCTACTCTGTCGTGCGATTCTTGATATCTCAGAAAAATACTGATTGAACTCTTCTATTCTCTCGCAATTGGCGAGGACACATGCTTCCTCTTCCGCTAACCAATAATCCGGTCCTCCGGTAGCAACAATTTCTATTAGGGGCAGAGGCCGAGGCCGAGGCAAGGGAAGGACTCAGCCCGTTGCTCATACTACAGCCGCAGGTTGATATTGATGAAGGGGCTCCAGCTCAGACCGTTCCAGTTGGACCAGCTCAGGTACCAGAGGGGTTCATTGCTACCCCGTTACTTCAGGATGATTTGGTCCAATTAGTTGGCCTGATGGAGAGTGTAGCCCAGACTGGCGCACTCCCTGTTGTAGCAGCCGTATCTCCATCTGGAGGAGGGGTCCAGACTCCTGCTAACCACACTCCTGATCATACTACTCCTCAGATCCAGACCCCAACAACCAACCCAATTGGGGTAGTTCAGACAATTGCGGCAACCCTGATTGTTGATGGGGCAGCTATGACTTCCGATGCTTTGTGGAGACTGGACAGGTTCATCAAGCTATTTCCACTCCATTTCAGTGGTACATCTTTTGAAGACCCATATGATTTTCTTGACTGTTGCTATGAAATATTGTAGAACATGGGGATAAGTTGAAAGGAACGGGGTTGACTTATATGAGCTGTGAAGTTTAACATTGTGGATTATCAGACATTGTGACCTGTGAATTCATGCCAAGTGGGGAAGTCCATTTTCAAGGAATTGATTGCGGGATCATGTGTTATATCGGTGTTGGCCCATAATGTATAAGGCCTGAGATTTTGCAAGAGATAAAGTTGGGACTTGCGGTATGTCTGCCTCCTTAATAATCCTATACCTCAGTACCGAAGGATTTATATAAACAACTTTAAATCTACAGAAGGCCTTCTCAGCGTGGAAGTCACAATTGCAGATTTTGGGGTTCAGAGGGAGTACAGTGGTTGACGAGCTTCTAGACTATAGGGTTCGTGCCAAGATTTATCTGTATAGAGCTCTACTTTGGTGATCATTGTGCATCAATAGGGATGAGATTTACCCCAAAGAATAACAAAGAGTATATGAATAAATGAGGTATCTCAGCAGTGTTGATTCAACATAGCAAAAGAAAAAATTGGCCGCCGGTGTTTGTGGCAAGTCTACGAAGAGGATGACCAGCCATTGAAACCTCAACTACTCGGATCATTTCTCCTATATGCTATTTATAGAATTTGTTTCTTATACTAATTAAAGTATTCAATTATAATTGTAAAATTTTGTACGACGCAGGGAAGGTTGATACTTTATTTCGGCTAGTGGTAGAAATTGTCCTAGACTTGGGAGAGTCATATTTCATCAGAGCACTTAGGCTACGTGCCCCATTGCAGTTACAACTCAACTTACATGTCCAACTAGGGGAAAGGGGTAGGAATGTCGAAGGTGGAGGTCAGACTCCTAGAGGTGGAGACCCAGCCTATTGATATACTTTCTATAGTATGGCTGAGGTCGCTATATCAGATAGTTTCATTACAATTACAATTTCTAGTTATTATAAAGTGGCAATTTCCTTAACTATTCTCCTAAAATGCTCTACTCATGGGTGAGCTTCGTAAACCTGAAATGTACTTATGTGAATACTTGTATTGGGAGATTCTATGGAGATATCTATGTCTATCATTACATGTTATAATTTTGTTTAGCGAAAAATATTTAAAAGAAGAAAATGAAATGTTTCGATTGGCACGATGTGCATATTACTTATGATTCATAACTGAGGGCGAGACCCTCGTATTTTAATATGATTTGGTATGTTTAAATCGGGCTACAAGCCGCGGTGGAAGTTATATAAGGACGAGGTCCTTGTGATGAAAATTCTTGTGCTTAAATTCTCTCTTGTGAAATTAAAATTTGTACTATATACCAATAGGGAGTCATGCCTGTTAGGTTTATTTGAAAAATTTTTGCGTAAAATTTTCTGTGCATAGGTTGCCAAATTCGTGTTATAATTCTTGATCTTTAACCCGCAAGGTAGGTGCCCGCCCATGTGGCGTTAAATGAAACACGTTAATTCAGGTAGATAATTATGAGTTCTTCATGCATCCCATCTCGTTGTAAGTATTGTGAAGGTTTGAAATGAAATTATTATTAACGTGAAGTTATTTGATGATTCTGCAATTGATTATGAGAAACTATTAAGATTATATTGAACCAAAAGGATGTTCCATTTAAATGGTCGGATGAGTGTGAGGCTAGCTTTCAAAAGCTCAAGACAGCTTTGACTTCAGCGCCGGTATTGGTGTTACCATCAGGTTCAGGATCTTTCGCGATATATTGTGATGCTTCCCGTGTTGGGTTGGGAGCGGTATTGATTCAAGAGGGAAGGGTGATATCATATGCATCTCGGCAGTTAAAGATTCTTGAGAAGAACTATCCTGTCCATGACTTAGAGCTGGCAGCCATTGTTCATGCGTTGAAGATTTGGAGGAACTATCTTTATGGCGTGCCATGTGAGGTTTACACGGATCATCATAGTCTTCAGTACTTGTTCAGGCAAAAGGATCTTAATTTGGGGTTGAGGTGATTGTTAGAGTTATTGAAAGATTATAACGTCACTATATTGTACCATCCGGGGAAGGCCAAAGTAGTGGCTGATACATTGAGTAGGAAGGCAGTGAGTATGAACATCAGAGACCCGGTGGTTTACTTCAACAGATAGGGATTTCTGAGTGGAAGTGGGAGCGTATCACTATGGACTTCGTTGTTAGACTCCCACAGACTCAGAGGAAGTTCGGCCCCGTTTCGTTTATTGTGGATAGGTTGACTAAATCAGCACATTTCATTCCAGTGGCAAGTACTTATACTTTAGAGCGGTTGGCAGAGATATATGTTCGAGAGATTGTTCGCCTTCATGGTGTGCCCGTGTCTATTATTTCTGATCGAGGTACGCAGTTTACCTCGCACTTTTTGAGGGCAGTTCAGCGAGAGTTGGGTACACGAGTTGAATTGAGCACAACATTTCATCCTCAGATGGATGGACAATCCAAGCATACTATTCAGATCTTGGAGGATATGATCCGTGCTTGTGTTATTGATTTTGGGGGTTCTTGGGATCAACTCTTTCCATTAGCAGAGTTTTCTTACAAAACGGTGTCCCGGAGCATCGTCAAAAATCCGGGTGTCGAATCTGAAATAATAATAAGTCCCAAAACCAAATAATATCACTTTAATTGGAAAAACTCCCTTATTATCCTCACCCGGGTGAAAAAAGAGGTGTGACAGCTCTGGCGACTCTGCTGGGGAATTGTGAACCCAGAATCTCTGGTTCAGGGTTCAAGAATCCGAGCTTAGAATAGCTGTTATATTTGGCTTCCTTTATTACCTGATTTTTACGTGTTTAAACCTGACGTGCTAATTGACATATTTACCGCTTTGATATTTATCAGAATTACATATAAACTGTGCCGAAACCCTTCTTCTCTCTGAGTTTTCTAAATCATCTGGGAAGTGTGCACTTTGTGTGACTTCTTTTCTGTTAGAGTCATATCCAAATTTTAGAATGAGTTACGGACAAGTTGCAAAGCCGGTGAAGCTTCTGTATTCCCGGTACGCTGCCCCGACCTCGGCTCGAGCTGTCCGCTCGGGCAAGCCTGGTCTAGAACAAAACCCCAGGATTTAAACTTAGTATAACATAGCCTCATGCTGGATCCCTAGTAGGAACGATTATTTGCATCACGTGCATTTGACTTAGGGGACTCAACATAAGGGTTGGGTCCGTCTAGGACAGGTGTACCCGAAATGAAAGACTACCCTGATGCATCTTACCTACTACGTATGCATTTATTTGTTTCAACTTGTGTATTGACCGACTAAAATAAAATAAACAGAAAAACCAAGAGTGAGGTAGGATAGAAAATTCACCCTGTTTTGAAAAATCCTCGTATTTATCCCGAAACTCTGCCAAAATTTCCGAAAAAACAAAATCCCAAAACAAAATGAGTGGGGGTATATTTTTCAGTCAGGATTTTTTCTGAACTACGCATTGTATGATTCTCACGGGCGTGGGATACGTAGGCAACCCTCATCGGGTCCAACTCTATTTTTTAAAATCAAAGGATATAGCCCTAAGTAAGATTAGGTGACGCCATTGTAGCCTGATCGCCCAAGTGGGGCACCGGAAGGCCGTTTTTGCAAAAGTGGCCGCCTGTGGTTTGTCTTTAAGTTTCGATCCAATTCGCAAACACAACCTTAAAAAACATCCTACCCAAAGTATTGAAAGGCCGTATTCGCAAAGATGGTCCATTTTATTTATTACAAAACCCTTTGCAAAAATAACACTTTTCAAAATTTTTGTGGTTTTAATGAAAAAATGAATGTGCAGGATGAATACAGTAGAAAAAATTCCCTTCAGGGCAGTCGAGGAAATCCCTGGACTCCATATGTGGTGGAGCGACTTGGGGGAAGCTAGTAGAAAGTCTGTTACGAAAGCTTTAGGGGGACTTACTGGTCTTCTAAAAATCAAGCCGAGGTTGGACATCATCGAGGCTCTAGTACCGTTTTGGGATCCCGCCCACAACGTGTTCCACTTTTCAGACTTTGAATTGACGCCCACGCTAGAGGAAATAGCAGGGTATGCTGGTCTCAACGACAATCTTAGAAGTCGGTACCCAGTGACACCCATGGCGGTGACTCTACATAAGTTTTTGGATCTATTGAACATTAGTTGGGACGTCCAAGACCCATACCTATCCGAACGTTTCTGCACTTTCTATTTTCTTTACAGACGTTATGGAGATCCCAAGGGTTATGAGGCTAAAAACACTGGTCTAACTCATAAAGATCAGGCTAAATGGGAAGCCCTCCGGGGGCTAGCTTTTGTGGTAACATTATTGGGCACCTTGATTTGCCCAAGAAGTGACGGATGCATAGACATCGAGCTTGTGGGAATGGCAGATTTCATGATGAAAAAAATCCAATGGCACACTTATACCGATGGTCTTAGCCGAGATTTACCGTGCTCTGGCAGTTTGCCAATCTGGGGGAAAGTTCTTTGAGGGGTGAAACCTGCTTCTACAAATCTGGCTGATCGAGCACCTCTGTCACCCCCCAGGCTACATGAACTACGGCTTAATCGGTTTGAATTGCATCGAGGAACATGGTACTCGGGTAAAAGGCCACAAATTTCCTGAGGGCACGGAAGCCTGGCACTCATACTTGAGTTCACTGACTGCCGACCAAATCGAGTGGACGTTGGGGTGGCTCCCTGTCAGCGAGTTTATCAATATGTCTGCCGAGGTTTGCTATCTCCTGTTAATGGGCCTGCGAAGCATTCAACCATATGCCCCACACTGGGTCTTACGCCAGTTGGGGAGACAACAGGGTGTTCCCCATGACGAGGATTTAAGTCAACAAGCCATTGAGTTATGCCCAAGAGCCGCATCTCCTGAAGGCAGGGTCCGTCAAATCTGGAATGAGTGCAGGTTTTTAGAACCTCAAACTCGGGTGAGAGATTTATCTAAAGGGGAAGTGGAGCCCGCCTACACTTCTTGGTATGGCATAAGAAGCAGGGAGCATCAAGAGCAATAACGACCCGCAAAGATACCCCACGTGCAATAATTCACCGAGCAAACACAAGAGCATTTGACTTGGTTAGAAAAGGAAAACAGCTACCGAGCCACCATAAGCAAGTTGGAAGCCCAGGTCAGGGAAATCAAATTTGAAATCGTTCTACATACTGCCACAATTGAAGGGGAGAAAAATAGATTAGCCCAAGAAAATGAAGTTCTCCGGGCCCAGATACAGGAATTAAAAATAGCTGCTGAGAACCTAGAGAGAAGCAGAACTGATGAAAGGCTTATCAACAGCCTGAGGCATAAAGTATGCAACTATGGGAATGATCTAGACAAAGTTGAAGAAGAACTGGCCGGAGTTCGGGCAAGATTAACAAGAAGTGCGGAGGAAAGAACAGAGTTTGTCCAAAGACTAAAAAGGAAATATGACCAGGAAGTCATAGGCTTGAAGGAAAAGTTGGCCGTCCTCGAGAACGAAATGGCCAAACAGGCAAAAAGATTTAAGACAGAGAGGGAACAATGCTATGCCATGATGGCTCCGTTGGAAAAAGAGTTGCAACAATGGCAAGAGCAGAGTCACAAAGTCTCCCAAACTTTAGAGGCGAGATCCCAGCAAATCGGGTGCCTACTTCAAGAAAAGGGTATCATCAGGCGAAGGGTCCAAGAGATAGCCGACTACATCGTCACCAGATGCCAGGAATGCGAAGATATGACTCGGACCACCTTCTTCTCAGCGGTTATGATCTTCGTCCACAAGATAATGGACGACCTTTACCGCCTCCGGCAATACATAGCACGCAGGCCCGTGACAAGGCCGAATGATGCCCCACCGGCCCCTGGAGCAACAGAAGCACTGATGTATTTTTGATATTTTTTGAGTCTGTATTTCATTTTTCTAGTTGTAGTCATGTCTGAGTCCACAATAGTTTTTATATTTTTAGAAAATATGTGTCGAGTCTGTTTTGCAAACTTTGAAATTCCAAAAGTGGGCTACAAGTTTTCTGTAATCAGAAGTGTTTTATTTAATGAATGAAAATTTTAGAATGAAGCTTTTAGAAAAAATATGCATTTTTGTCCTTTGGTTTTGTCGCATGAACTACGTGATGATCTGATTCACGCGGCGCCGTGATACGTAGGCAATCCACATAGGATTCGTCATAACCATAAGAAAAGAAACCGAGCGAGGAATAATAGAGTGGAAACAATAACAGAAGAAGGGTAGGAATGATAAAAAGGGAAAAGCCGAGATATAAAGCCGGGATGAAGTACACAACTGTTGCAAAAAACTTATAGAAAAGCGTTTAAATTGTTCAGGTGCATTGCATACCCCAAACGTGCAATTGCCTATGTGATAAATGCTTCAACCTAACATTTTGTTGGTTAAATCTAAAAGGTATTTTTGGGTGGTTGGTCCGGTAACCTGGCTTCCCATCCTTACTTCACTAGATCAAAAGGGAGCATAGAAATGACGTTTGAAAGTCACTTACCAATCGTCAACTCTTTCGTGGAAGACCTAAATCCAGCCATCCCAACGTCTTAGTCAGAAACAACTGAAGAGAACAGGACTCTGCGTTGCCGCATGCTGGAAATGTGGAACGCATGGTCCAATGGTAGGGAACCACCCAGTACCATCCCGGGTTTCCTAGAGATAATCCCCAGGGCAGGCGGGACATCCAACATCCCCATAAGCTACCCATCCACGCCATTTGGATATCCAACTATGTCGGCTCACTGTGCCAGAAGGCCTTCTGAGGTTCGCCCCCAGGCCTTGTTTTCCGGCGTGTCTTCCAATATATTCACCGCACCACCAATCTCTGCCACGGCTCCGCCGACTATCTCTGGACCAAGTTTTGAGCCGCCAACACACATTCCAAACACCGTCCGTCCATCTGGATACCACTCATATTACTCCCAATGCATATCCCCAACAACCTCAGCTTGAGGTCACTTTAGGACAAGATAAGAAAAGTCTCGAGCACGAAGAAATAACTTGGAAAATGATGAGTATTGAACAGAGCCTCAAGAATATACAGGGGCTGAGCGGGCAGAAAAGCGTCTCCTATGCAGATTTGTGCATGTTCCCGCACATCCACTTGCCTCTTGGGTTTAAAACCCCCAAGTTCAAAAAATATGACGGACATGGGGACCCCATAGCTCATATGAGAAGGTACTGTAACCAGCTCCGGGGAGCAGGTGGGAAAGAGGAACTTCTCATGGCATATTTTGGAGAAAGCTTGAAGGGAATTGCATCAGAATGGTGACCAGGATATATCCCGCTGGCACATATGGGATGACCTGGAACGAGACTTTGTCCGGCAATTCCAATACAATGTGGACATCGCTCCCGATAGGAACTCACTATCCAATCTAAAAAAGAAACCCTCAGAGAGTTTAAGAGAGTACGCCATCAAATGGCGCGAGCAGGCCTCCAGGGTCAAACCTCTGATGGGTGAGGTTGAAATGGTCAGCGTCTTTCTACAAGCACAAGAAGATGATTACTTCCAAAATATGATGTCCGCCATGGGCAAACCATTTGCGGAAGCAATCAAAATTGGAGAAATGGTGGAGAATGGTCTAAAAACTGGTCGTATCCTCAGCCAATCCGCCATAAGAGCAACCTCCCAGGCCATCCAAAGCGGATCCGGGAGTGCAGCCAACAGAAAAAAGAAAGAAGAAGGGGCCATGATGGTTTCCGATGTTAGGAAGCCTCGACAATACCTACGTCCATTTCCCAAAGCTTCCCAACATTACTATCCTTACCAAGACGCAGCTTATGCTACGCCCCCTCTTCCCTATGCAGTAATGAACACTCAACCACATCCTAGGCCGCAACAACAATACAATCAGAATAGAGCTCCACCTCCGAGAAACAACCATCCTCCCCCAGCTCCATATAATCCACGCCCTCCCCAAAACTACCCGTACAACACCTACCCCCATGAACCGCCAAGGAAACCCAACTTCACTCCTATCGGGGAGCCGTATTCAAGCCTTTTCCCAAAATTAGTCCAGATGGGGCTTCTGCAACCCGTACCTCCGACCAGGCAAAACCTAACATCAGCATCATACAAGCCGGGAACCAATTGTGCCTACCATTTCGGAGCAGGAGGGAATAACATGGAGGAGTGTTGGACCCTAAAAAGGGCCGTGGAAAGCCTTATAGAACAAAAGAAAGTGGTTTTAAGGGACGAAAAAGCTCCCAATGTGACGAACAATCCACTGCCCACTCACAATCATGGGCCCATCATCGGCATGATTTGCACGGACCAAGATTTTGATCCAGCTCTAAAGGCCATCATCGCCATCGCAGCTGTGGAAAGAAAACCCAAGGCGACACCCAAACCAGTCAAGGAGATGAAGAAGAGTAACCCCGTCCCCCAGGTCACGAAAAAGGCTGAGACTGAAACAAATAGGGGACCCTCTAAAGACGCTGTCCTTTACATCCCCAAGGCACGCAGGAAGGAACAAACTGTGTTGATCCCTCCCAGAAGGTTACAATTCAACAAGGCAATGATGAATGGCCCAAAAATGTACGTGCCGAAAGGGACGTATGTGGCGCGGGGGCAAATAATTTCACCAAGGCTGAATGAGCCCATGGTTATTAGCCGCGCGTCGCAAACTCCCATGAAAAATACTATTGCCGTCCCCTGGAATTACCACAGAACGGTGGTGGCATACAAAGGGAAAGAGATTACTGGGGAAACACGCGATATAAACTCATCGAAGAAATACCTCGACCCAGAAGAACTAAACCAAAGCAAGCTGAAATGCTTTCCGCCTAAAAGGCCGATCAGTGCCGGAGAGGCAGAAGAATTCTTCAAGAATATGAAAACCGCTGAATACGCCACAATCGAGGAGCTCAGAAAGTCCCCCACTCAGGTCTCACTCCTATCCTTGCTGGTAAATTCAAACGAGCATTAGAAGATCCTGATCAAAACCCTTAACGAAGCATACGTTCCGGCCAACACCACAGTCGAGCAAATGGAAAGAATGGCAGAGCGATTTTTTGAAGTCAACCGGATCTCATTCAACAAGAATGACTTTCCCCCAGAAGGGGCTGCCCACAACAAAGCTCTACCTCACTGTTAAATGTGAGGGTTACTATGTGAAAAGGGTTATTATGGACGGTGGATCTGGGGTTGATATTTTCCCTCTATCGACCCTACAAAGAATGGAGATCGGGACTGAGAGAATCAAGCCCAAAAATGTGTGCGTCCGTGCATTCGATGGTATCAAGAGAGACACAATCGGGGAGATTAATTTGGTCTTGACAATCTGCCCTGTAGATTTCGAAGTGACATTCCAGGTCTTGGATATGGATACTTCCTACAATTATCTCCTGGGAAGGACTTGGATCCATGCGACAGGGGCAGTTCCATCTACTCTACACCAGATGGTTAAGTTCGAATATGAGGACCGGAAAATTGTGGTCCATGGGGAAGACGAGCAATCTATTTACAGGGACCCATTAGCCCCATGCCTGGAAGCAAGAGAGGACAGCGAGCACATAGTCTACCAGGCTTTCAAGATTGTGGTTGTGGACCAACATGAGGAAGGAACCCCGTGCCCTCAAGACTCCCTATCAAACGCGTCAATTATGGTCGCCAACGACATGATCAAACATGGGTACACACCTGGAAAAGGGCTCGGGGTGTCCTTGCAAGGCATTAAAGAACCCGTCACTTTGCCTACCAATAAAAAGTTTTTTGGCATAGGGTTTCAAGCTACTCCCTACGATGAAAAATGGGTTGGCCAACATAAGAAAAATGGTTGGGTATTGCCTCAGCCGATCCCACACATCACCGCATCATTTGTCAAGCCAAAATACGTGGAGGAAGAGGAAGAGGCTTTCACGGCCGAAGAAATAGAAGAAATATGCGGAGCAATGAGACATATGTTGTATGAGGCCCATATGGTCCAACCAAGAGAAGGCTCCAGCACTGACGAAGTACAGTATATGGGGCCTGACGCCAAGTTGCAAAACTGGGAGGCTACTTCATTCCCCGTCAGGCGGGAGTCCCGATAGTTCATCTTTTGCCATCCTTTCTGCACTATGAGTTATTTCAGGGCGTAACTCAAGTGTTTTTAAATTCTTGCCTTTAAATTTCGATGTAAACCCTCCTATGTTCAAATTCAATGAAATGAAATCAAAATTTCATCGTCTATTATTCTTTCTGATTTTTGTTTACTTTTCTTATTTTTCAGTCCTAATAATGCGGCTTTAAGAAACATGACATGCTTGCGGACTTCATGCTCTGATCTTAATACGTCGTCTAACCTCGAAATAATGAGTCAAGAACTGGAATATGACGAAGAAGATGCTTTTAGGGAAATAAATCGAGAATTGGAACAGTTCGAGAATAAGCCTAAGACAAACTTAAACGAAATGGAACCCGTTAACTTGGGCAATGAAGAAGAGATTCGAGAAACCATGATAACTGTCCACATGGATGAAAAGACTAGAGACGCCTTGATTCAACTCCTATTTGAATTCAAAGACGTATTTGCTTGGTCCTACGATGACATGCCCGGACTAAGTATGGACTTGGTGGTACACAAATTGCCAACAAAAGCAGAGGAAATTTAAAATAGATATGAGTGACAAGATCAAAGAAGAGGTCGCTAAACAACTAAAGGCTGGAGTAATCCGAGTGGTCCAATACATCACCTGGCTGGCCAATGTGGTTCCGGTGCCTAAAAAGGACGGAAAGGTCTGAGTTTGTGTCGACTACCGGGATCTGAATAAAGCCAGTCCCAAAGAAAATTTTCCACTGCCAAACATACACATCCTAGTTGACAATTTTTCCAAACATGAGGTACAGTCTTTTGTCGATTGCTATGCCGGATATCACCAGGTGTTGATGGATGAAAAGGATGCAGAAAAGAAAGCCTTCACTACACCCTGGGGAACGTACTGTTACCGGGTCATGCCATTTGGTTTAAAGAAAGCTGGGGAAACTTATATGAGGGCCATTACCACCATATTTCACGACATGATGCATCAGGAGATTGAGGTGTATGTGGATGATATGATCATTAAGTCCAGAACCCAAAGTGACCATGTGCAGCATTTGAGAAAATTCTTCGAACGCCTGCACATATATGATTTGAAATTAAACCCATCCAAATGCGCTTTCAGAGTTCCATCCAGAAAATTACTGGGATTTATAGTTAGTCGACGGGGCATCGAGATGGACCCAACAAAGATAAAATCTATTCGGGATCTCCCAACCCCAAGAACCAAGAAGGAAGTCATGAGTCTGTTGGGTAGGTTGAATTACATCAGTAGGTTCATCACTCAGTTGACCTCCACATGCGAGCCTATATTCAAGCTATTGAAAAAAGACGCGGCCATCAAATGGGCAGACGAGTGCCAGGACGCTTTTGACAAGATCAAAGAATATCTGTCAAATCCTCCAGTGTTAGTCCCACCAGAACCAGGGAGACCTCTGTTCCTATACCTGACGGTGCTAGAAAACTCCTTTGGGTGTGTTCTCGGCCAACACGACGCAACCGGGAAGAAAGAGAATGCCATTTATTACTTAAGTAAGAAGTTCACAAGCTACGAAGCCAAGTATTCTCAGTTAGAAAGGACTTGCTGCGTTCTAACTTGGGTCGCTCAGAAGCTCCGACATTATTTATTGGCTTATACCACCTACCTCATCACGAGGCTGGATCCCTTAAAATACATATTCCAAAAGCCAATGCCCACCAGGAGATTAGAGAAACAGCAAATCTTGCTCACGAAATTCGATATTGTCTATGTCACTCACACAACTATGAAAGCTCAAGCATTGCCCGATCATCTAGCTGAAAATCCGGTTGATGATGAATACCAACCCTTGAGCACTTATTTCCAGATGAAGAAATCAACTCCGTCGAAATAATCTTGGAAGGTGCTGACACCTGGAAAATGTTCTTCGACGGAGCAGCCAATGCGAAAGGTATTAGGATAGGGGCAATCTTGATTTCACCCACAGGACAATACTACCCATCCACGGCCCGCCTCTATTTCTTTTGCACAAACAATACTGCTGAATATGAAGCTTGTATAATGGGCCTGAACATGGCCATTGACATGGATGTAGAAGAGTTGTTGATCATGGGGGACTCCAATTTGATCATTAAGCAGGCTCAGGGAGAGTGGGAAACTCGGGATGTTAAACTCCTTCCCTACAGACAGCATGTGGAGAATCTTAGTAAGCAATTTAAAGTCGTCGAGTTCAGATATATTACTCGGTGCCACAATGAGTTAGCTGATGCGCTGGCCACCCTAGCTGCAATGCTGCCCTATCTGGGTAATGTTCGCATAGACCCATTGGAGATCCAAATCAAGGAAATACATGGTTATTGCAACACGGTCGAAGTAGAACCCGATGTCCAACCATGGTATCATGATATTAAAATATTTTTGAAGACAAGAGAATATCCCGAGCAGGCCAACGGAAACCAAAAGAGAACCATCCGAAGGCTCGCCAGCAGTTTCTTCCTAAGTGGGAAAGTACTGTATAAAAGGACTCCCGATCTAAATCTGTTAAGATGTGTAGACGCCAAAGAAACCAAAAGGATCATGGGCGAGGTCCATTCAGGAGTATGCGGTCCCCACATGAATGGGTATGTCCTCGCAAAGAAAATCTTGCGGGCTGGATATTATTAGATGACCATGGAGAAAGATTGTTTCGGTTTTGTCCGGAAATGCCCTAAGTGTCAAATAAATGGCGACCTAATCCATGCACCACCATCAGAACTGCATCCTATGTCGGCACCCTGGCCATTCGTTGCTTGGGGAATGGATGTCATTGGGCCAATCGAGCCAAGGGCATCAAACAGGCACAAATTCATTTTGGTTGCTATCGATTATTTCACAAAATGGGTCGAGGCCATCACGTTCAAAGCTGTCACTAAGAAAGTGGTGCTGGATTTCGTGCATGCTAATATCATATATCGTTTTGGTATCCCAAAAACTATCATGACCGACAATGCCGCGAATCTAAACAGTAACTTGATGAGGGAGGTATGTGAACAGTTCCAGATAACACACCGCAACTCGACCCCTTACCGGCCCAAAGCCAATGGCGCTGTTGAAGCAGCATACAAAAACATCAAGAAATTTCTCAGGAAAATGATTCAAACATCCAGGCAATGGCATGAAACCCCTTACCTATTGGTTTATGGCACTGAAGCCGTAATACCCGTAGAAGTGGAAATTCCTTCCCTTCGGATTATCGTCGAGGCAGAAATTGAGGACAATGAGGGGGTCAAGACCCGACTGGAGTAATTAACTCTGATTGATGATAAAATAATGGCCGTAGTGTGCCACGGACAACTATACCAGCAAAGAATGGCCCGCGCTTACAAAAAGAAAGTGCGACCTAGGAGCTTCGAAGTAGGGCAACTCGCATTGAGACGTATCCTCCGCACCACGAAGAAGCGAAAGGAAATTTTGCCCCAAACTGGAAAGGTCCATACATCATAAGGAAATTGCTACCAAAATGAGCGTTATACCTCGGGGACATCGAAGGAAATGACCCCGAAACGGCTGTCAATGCAGATGCCGTCAAAAGGTAATATGTTTGATCCTCCACATATATTTTCAAATGTCTCCGGTTGGGATGACGAATGCTTTCATTCTCGCTACCCAAACACCATTAACCCTTTGAGCCGACCACTCTTCTTTGATTACCCTCTTTGGAACCCGAAAATGTTATTGAAAAACAAAAAAAAAAGTGTTGAAAAAAAAAAGAGAAACAAAAATGATGAAATGAAAAAAAAAAAACAAAATCGCTCTGAACTACGTTCGACTTGATTCTGAAAGGATACGTAGGCAGCCTCTCCCTGAGGTTCAGTCACACCAAAATAAAAATCCACATTTCCCCAAGAGTTTAAGCTGGGGCAAGTGTTCAAGTCCTTCCGATCAATCGGCAAAGATGTCCAAAATTGGTGGATACAATTGTTTGGATCCAAATACAAGCAAATGAGGGAAATTAAAATGAGAGAGTCTCATTGGTGAAAACCCACACGGGCACCGTGAGGCGACTGTAAGCAGAGAAATTAAAACCGAGAGAGTCTTGTTAGTGAAAACTCGCAAAGAGCACTACAAGGCGATGGTGAGAAGAGAAATGAGAGAGGTTAGTTGGTGAAAACCCTCAAAGGCGCCACTGATCGAAAAGGATAATGGGTCACCGACATGGACGCAGTCCAGGGAAAGGTTTCTCAATCTCGAGGTAATAATTGTGATCAATTTCTGAGAGTCGGACAGTTTACATGGATCAGGTATCCAGTCCAAAGGGCATGTCATCTTCATTGAAGTCCGCATCCACTCCAGATAAGTCCTTCTTTCCTTTCCCCGAAAGGGACACCTCTTGTTTAAATTCGTTGTCCATTCTGTCGTTTATTTTTCTTTTGAATCCCTTTCGGTCTAAGTTTTTCCCAAAACTAAGGCAAAGAAAAGATGGCAAGACTGATTTACAGGGCTCTCGTTTGACGCGAGTCAATATGTAAAAGGCACCCAGCCTCGTCAGGGGCATTGAGTCGATCCCGACTTGCCACAATGGCCGATGATTCAAACTCAAAACCTTGAAAGGAGAAAAACAAATTGAAGTGCCCATAAAGGCGAATGAAGTTGAAAGGTTGAGCCACGAGTGGCTAACCATATTCGCTAGGTTTGAAAAGCCGAAGTATTCCAAATGACTTAAAGTTACAATTAGAAGAAAAGTCAGAAGTGAAAAGCCAATGAAGGAGAAACAAAGTTGGAAAGGTTAAGTCCCACATGACTAACCGTCGCAGCAGAATTGGAGGAGCCAAAAATCCCCCCGATACTCTGGAAATCCAAAAGAAAAAGCAAGTGAAAAGCCTACAAAGGCAAAACACAGCCAGGATACTGGATCCCACGTGACCAATTGCCATCCAGAAAGACAAGGTCCCCGGGATTAGAGATGAAATCCAATCCCCATCAAATAAGCAAGTGTTTGAGGTCTTTGTTCCAAACTAATGAATTGTTCTTTGTTTGAAGGAAACATGTGCAACTCGAAAGCAACCATGCAACAAGCAGGTGCAACCAAAAGAAATTTGCGCAAGGTCTAGAAGGAGCTCTGCAGCATTGACTCCAAAGAAGGGGAAGTTTTCTCCAAGAAATATTTTTCCGCATGCATAAAAAATAAAAAATAAAAAAATAAATAAACGAAGAAGAAGAGATGAAGAATTGAAGTTGAAAATAACCCAGTAGTATGGGGCCTCCAATCCCCAACTACACCTTTTCCGACATAGGTGTACACGCTCCCTAGTTGATGCCAATTAAGGGTATACATTCCCTAATTGATGTTTTTTTTCCAGTTAAGGGTATACGTTCCCTAACTGATGCTTTGCTTTTCCAATTAAGGGTATACACTCCCTGGTTGACGCTTTCTTTGTCAATCAAGGGTATACATTCCCTGGTTGACGCTTTCTTTTCCAATCAAGGGTATACACTCCCTGGTTGATGCTTCCTTTCCCAATAAAGGGTATACACTCCCTGGTTGATGTCTTATTTTTCAATCAAGGGTATACACTCCCTGGTTGATATTATTTTCCCGATGCAGTGTATACACTCCCTGGTTGATGTTTTCTTTTCCAATCAAGGGTATACACTCCCTGGTTGATGCTTCCTTTCCCAATCAAGGGTATACACTCCTTTTTTGATGTCTTATTTTCCAATCATGGGTATACACTCCCTGGTTGATTTTCTTTTCCCGGCGCAGGGTATACACTCCCATAGTCGATGCCAATCAACGGTATACACTCCCTGGTTGATGTTTCCTTTTCCTATCAAGGGTATACATTCCCTGGTTGATGTTTCCTTTTCCAATCAAGGGTATAAACTCCCCGGTTGATGCTTCCTTTCCCAATCAAGGGTATACACTCCCTGGTTGATGTCTTATTTTCCAATCAAGGGTATACACTCCCTGGTTGATTTTCTTTTCCCGATGTAGGGTATACACTCCCGTAGTCGATGCTAATCAAGGGTATACACTCCCTGGTTGATGTTTCCTTTTCCAATCAAGGGTATACACTCCCTGGTTGATGTTTTCTTTTTCAATCAAGGGTATACACTCCCTGGTTGATGTGTCCTTTTCCAATCAAGGGTATACACTCCCTGGTTGATGTGTCCTTTTCCAATCAAGGGTATACACTCCTTGGTTGAAGAAAGAGAAGATTGAATCCAAAAGTGCACGAACGGGGAAGATGTGGACTGTTCAGGACGAGATTGAAGTCATCCGTCCAGTATATACTGCTTTGATCCAAGGAACGATAAGACAAAACCAGCATTTGCGATTAACAAACACCAGGATCCAGGTCAGAGTCAGCAAAAGATCAAGACTCAAGACCAAGTCCTAGATAGGAATCTTGTAATTTAGCAGCTGATAGGTTTTAGTTAGTCCTTTGTTTTGTACTTGGGTGTAATAAGGAGATCAGCAGTAGTAACAGCAGCAACAACCACAGTGAAATCACAGTTATCCGGTAGTCCCGGCTACCAAAATTTCCAGAACTACACTGACCTGATTCCTTTATAGCCAAGGATATGTAGTCAACCTTTGAAGCAGGGTTCGGTCAAACCTTTCAAAAACGCTTCACAATGGAACACATGAATAGGTAATGTCGTTTATGGCTGCTCACTTTGTCTTTGCCCGGAAACTCTTCGTGTTTCCGAGCAAAGAGGGGAAGCTGTGAGCACGTGATTTTTTACCTACCATATATTCCTACAAAATTCAATAAATTATTTCGTTTTATAAATTCTATTTGAATTTCAGTTTTATTCGTGAATTAGTTTTTGCATTGGATAACCATAATTTGGCTTTTAATATTTATGAATAGTTTGAGGTTACATGACCTCAATCATTTGGAAAATTACAAAATTATTCTTCAAAATGCGAGTGTTAATTTCACCTTTCAATCCAACATTAATTAGACAAAAATTAGAATTAATTAGCATATCATTTGTGATTAATTGAAGTAAATAACAACAAAATGTCAATACAATGTTGTTTTAATAATTAATTTCTTGATTTAATCGTTTTCCCAAAACAAAACTGTGAAATTTATTCTTTAAACGATATGAGTGTTAAATTAAATGGTGTCACTTTTAATCAATTCTACAATTAGTTTATAACTAGACAAAAAAAGTCAGAATTAATTATCATATTTTTTCGAATTTAATTAAAGTTAGTGTTAATTAAATTAATTTAAGTTTTAATTGACCATAGAGTATTAAAATCGGACCTGGGCTAATTTGCCCAGGCCCAAAAGTAACACTACACCCCCAGCCCAATTGAGCCCAATCCAGCCAGCCCTTTGCACCACCCAAAACGACCCCGTATTAAGCCCCCTCTCATCTCAGCCGTTGGATCACTTTGATCCAACGGTCCGGAACTAGTCATCCCAATCTCTATATATATGTCCTAACGAGCCCCTACCTCCCTCAGAACACCCCACTCGCCCATCTCTCTCACAGACCCAACCCCTAGCCGCCTTTAGACCCCACTGGTTCCGCCGCCTTCCGCCATCGGAAATCGCCTACCGGTGGCGGACCACTACCACACAACCCCAAACTTTCACCCTACAACCCTCTCTTTACCCTCAACCACACCCCACCGTTGGTTTCCTTAAAATCACATCCAAAAATCTCCAATTTCAGATCTAAAAAATTTGAAACCCTAAAACCCCATGTCCGGCCGATTCAAGAACAACTAATGGCTTAAAGCAACATGAGTCAATAGCTCTTGATGAGAGCTATTGATTCATGTGGTTATGGATCATTTCCAAACCCCGCCGGAGTCCGGCAAGGTCCGACGACCTTCAATTTTTTCGGCCAAACCTCTTTAACGGGTATTCGTCTTATTTCGTTACTATTTTTACAAAAAACAAAAATCATGTTAATCCCTGTTTTAGTTTATTTCGATTTAATTAGCTTTTTCTTTCTTCTTGTTATTTTTTTAGTTATTGTTCTTCTGTCCTTGATTGATTATATGTTATTTCCTGTAATTGATCAAGAAAACCAGAAAAAAAAGAAACAAAAAAAAAAGGAAAAAACCCTAAACTTTTTAATTTGTTTTGGTCGATTTACCCTTGTTATTTAACAACATGTCCATAACTTTCTATTCCCTTTACTGTTTATACATGTTATTGAAACATGAAACTATGTTAATTATTGATGATCCTACTTTTGTATAGAATTAGTTTTCTTTTCTTTTTCTTCGTTATTGATTAGGTCTATATTCTGTTGCCTTTTTCATTATTTTTCCGTTGATTCATGTTTGATTACCTTGATTAGTTGAATTCTGGGATTAATGTGTCATTTAGTAATAAGTTTTCCTTTTGGACAATTACTTGCCCTGTTTGAGCAGATTGTTCATTCCAATTGACTTTTCTTAAAAAAAAAAACCTATTAAGACTTACTGTTAGTGTTTAGGCATGATCATTTGTTGATTAACTGCCTCATAGTCCATTTGAAAATTGTTACAATTAGATTAGTTACTAATGGCATGATTAATTAGGAAATTAGTTAATCTTGAACCAATGTTTGGTCATGGACTAATTTAGTTTAATCCTAAACCTCAAGATTAACTTAGTTAATAACAACTACCTAAAATAATAATAATAATAACTTGTTAACTTAGGTTAATAATCTCTTAAACAATTAACTAAATCCTAAAATCTGCCTAAGATAATTAGTTTAGGACTAATTAACTAAAACAAATCATTTAACCTAGGCTTGATAATCAGTTAAGTTTCTGATTTTAGGTAATTGAGTTGACTTAATTAAACTAAATCAGTTAACTTAGGTTAAGGAATTAAATTGATTGATTTAGATTAAGTAACAAGCTAAACCTACTTGACTAATAGGAACTTAATCCATTAACCTTTAATTAATTAACTTAACCATAGTTAAGAACAACTAATAGAACTAAAGTAACTAATTGGGATCAACCAACCCAAATTAATAGATAACTCAAGCAACTTAACCCTAGTTACCTAATGGCAATTCTAGGGACCTTAAGGGATATTTTAGGACTTTAAGTTGAAGGAATCTTGGGTGTAACAACCCAAGAACCTTCTAGACTTAAAAAATTAGATTTTTAGGGGGTAGAAAAGTCTTTTAAATAGGTTAGAAGGTTCTGGAATAGGGGCAGCTGTCCCAAAGTTAAGGATGACAGCTGCCCTATGTACTATTTCAGCCCTTAAATTGGGAATATGCCAAAAGTATATCCTATTCCCAAAGCCTCCTATAAATAGAACCCCTCCCTTTTGACTAGGGAGATTTCTTTTACACTCTGAAAAATTCTCTCTACATTCTGAAATTGCCTTCTTAAACACTGAACATTGGAAAACAAAAACGAAATCAGTATAGTTCTTTATTCAAAAGATGTCAAAAACAAATCAGTAGAAAGAAATATGATTTCTCTCAAGAATTCTTCAGGGTGGTTCTCTAGTGGATTTTCTCACTTCTTGGTTTTCTATGGTTTTTTGCTTCTGATTTTCTGGAATTCATCTAATTTGGTTGTGGAGCTGGGGTCAGTTTCTGGGGTTGCTGTTATTGCTGGCTGAATCTTCCTCCTCTTCACTCTGTTACTCTGTACCTGACCTTTATTTGGTCAGGATCTTTGTTAACTTTCTCTTTAAAAAGGTATGTAACAATGAACTTTAAATAAAGTTATTAAATTCAGAATTTGTGCTGAAATGTTTGCTTCATGTTGTGTTTTGAGATAATGTAAAGTTGAATCTTCTTCTCCTTTATTCTTAGTATAAAAATCGGAAAGAAGACTGTTAGTGTGCTGATAAAGGAATCTGAAAAATATTGTCTATGAACTATCTGAACTATTCTGGTTTAACTTCTGTTTAATTCTGTTGGTTTCAGAACTTACTAAGTTTTGTATGATGTTGTTTTGTGCCTGCCTTAGTTTTACTGAGATAATTAGCACTAGGGTAGATGAATTTGACTTCTTAATAGTCAAATTCACCCCATGGCAGTGCATAAATGATGCGTGGCTAGAATCAATAGTTTTAAGCATTATGTACCTTACATTTTATGTGCTTTTGTGATAAAAATACACGTTATATGTGCATAATGGAGTCTATTTCATGTGTAGGTGAATTGGAGATGGAAGCCGAGCTAAATGGGTGCATAAACATCAAATATACGCTCAAGAGTCAAAAAGGAGTAACCCGAGCCAATAGCTGGGCATTTTGGCCCTAAAGCCTAGCATGACTAGGAGTTAGTGGGGCGTCAGAGCCCGAACGCCAACCATGCCCAGGCGTTAATGGGGCGTTAGAGTCCAAATGCCAGGCCTACCCAGGCTATAGCTGGGCGTTTGGGGCTTAACGCCTAGGGTCCCTGGTCCGGTAAATTTCGAGTTTTGAAGGTTTTAAGTGTTTCACGATTTGAATAGAAGTCTCCTACACATTTAGGGTTTGTCCCAAACATATAAATAGACCCAAAAACACAACTTTGGGAGAGGATGCCATTTCTGGAGAGAAGATACACACAAGATCATTGAGGAAGCAAAGGTTTATCAATTTTCTTCATCTTATTCTAGTATTTTCCATTTATGCAAAACTTATGCAATTGTTTGATTCTAGCATGAGTGGCTAAACACCCATTTTTCTGGGGTTGTGGTTTAGCCATGAATATTGTTATTCGACATTAACTTAACCTCGATTATAATTCACTCGATATATGGCTGTTTCTTCAATTCTGCGTTTAATTGCTTAATTGTTTGGCCAACAATTAGGTTCTATATACTATCTATGTTATGCTTGGGAAAGCCGTATATAGATTAGAGAATAATTGAAGAGAGCGCGATCTTAACCCTTCAGGGGAGCGGATTTGTGGTTAGGATAGGAATATACCTAGTCACCGTGCTTAATTAAACATCGTAATCTTAGTGCGTTCTAATAGATTAATTTCATAGGAATATAGGCGTTAATCTATTGAGAATAGGCGAGTAGTGCTTCGGGAGAAGGCTATGAGAGCATTTATCGATTAATTAGCAACCATGAGTGAATTATATGAAAGGGAGAGTTAATTAGAATGCAATACGAGTGGTGAATTGATCACAGCCCTGGAATATTTGTCTCTATTGAATACACACAATAATATTCTTGTCACTTGATAATTAGTTAGTTCATAAAATCGTAGTATAAATTAATTACATTCCTGGATTTTGTTTTGGGCTCGATTAAATAACAATTAGAGTGATCAACAAGTAGTTTACGCAAGTCCATGTGGGTTCGACATTCGATTTAACATTATATTACTTGCTACGACCACGTATACTTGCGTGTGCGTTTGGGACCAACAAGTTTTTGGCGCCGTTGCCGGGGACTTGAATATAGACTACTTTTTAGTTACTTGCTTTAATTGTTTATTTCATTGAGTCTAACATCACGTGATTTTTGCTCTAATCTCAGGAACTTCGAGTGAATGTGTAGGGTCAGAATCCAGGATAGACTTGACGGCTTTGACCCCGAACCTGAGAGATCATTTCACAGGAGATTGTGAGAAGCAAGAGATACATACAATATTCAAGACTTCATCCGATTTCCTGTGAACATGATAGAGGAGCAACA